>CM061231.1:146044031-146174767 GCA_030844895.1 Ambrosia x helenae
ACCTTCTACTTAAATTCTTGTACATCATTCATCGACACTCCTTACTGCATCAAGTATTTAGTCTTTTTGTTTCTTGCTAATATATCTTTCAGTAGGTCCTCTTGCACTTTATCAACTTTTGTAGTCCATCTCTCTCTCTCTTTCCATGGCAGTCTAATTTCCATGTAAGAGTTCTTATTCTTAATAGGTGAGTGGAGGTTGTAAATCATAGAAGGAGAAACGATCAGGAGCAATAATTGGCAATGAATACAGAGTTAAATGTGATTTAAATATGAAAGGAGGAGTACAAAAGGTGAAGGGAGTTAGAGGTATTATAGGAATGATATTTTAGGTTTTAACTAAAAACAAAAGATAAAATTACGCTACTAACCTTCTAAGGGGCTGTTTGGTAGCCTCTTAATCAGCCTCTTAATCATTCAGGTCTGAATCATTCAGCATTCAGACTGTTTGTTTCAGCATCTGAATGGAATGATTAAGTGCTGAACCATTAAGCTAATAAGGGATGCTGAATGATTCAGCTCTTAACCATTCAGAGCCTCTTAACCATTCAGACCATCTTAATGATTCAGCACTTTATCAACCAAACAACCCCTAAGTGTCTTAATTGTCACAACTATCCTCATAATACCCTTAAATTTCATGCTTAAATATGTTGTATATGTTGCTTCTTAAGTTGTACGAAAATGAAAATGACTATGTTGGTCATCACTCCTCCTTAATAAGATAATATAGATTGATACGTCCTCTACACATACATAGTTGTCGACGAACCGAACCAAGTCAAAGGAGGTTCAGCTTGAGCTCAGATCAAATTTTAAATAAGAAAGATGCTTGGGCCGGCTAAAACTACTTGGCCAAGCTAAAATGTGACACCCGACAAATTCTGGTTAACAACGTTGTCTAGATGAAAGTCTACCTTAGCGAGTCACGCGTATAGTATACTTAACTGGGTTAGTTAAGTCGTGTTATGGTTCGGGAACTATCGGTTTAGTCTAGAAGATCATTGGATGTTGGTCTAGAGGTTCATTAGATGTCAGTCCTTAACCAAGTGTACAAACGGTGACGATTTGTAGGATCGTCAGGGCATACGGAACATACAAGTCTCGAGTCCCAGGAATTGGTGAACGAGTGTGAATATGTGTATTTACAAGTGTTATGTGTTTACAATCATTATGTGACTTGTCGGTATGTGAATATGTGTTAACATATGTTAAAACGGGGTTTAACGCGCAAAATACATCGAACCAACCCCTATAGGCGATTAGGGGAGGCTAATCGCCTATAGGGCATGCAATTGGGGAACATTACATGCGATTAGGAGGCCAATCGCATGTAATGTCTGGCGATTGGGCCCAAATGCATGTAGTTACATGCGATTAGGACCCCTAATCGCGTGTAAGTCTGCACAATCGCGTGTTACGTGCTGGACGACTAAAAACGACTATAAATACCATACTTGACCTCCTAAACTTCATAATACAAACCCTAGTCGTCCCATAACCCGCCCCAACTCACACACAACCGCTGGAACACGATTTTTGATCAAAACACAAGGTTTCAAGCTTAATTCATCATCCTTTCACAAATCTAAGGTTTGGTTTCCATCCATGCAAAATTTATAAACGTTTTTATTCAATCCCTAATGGTCCAGACCTGTTCTAAAACGAAAAAGCTTTCTGAAAATCGTTAATAAGTGTTGTTAATCGGATTCTAACAATCATACATGTGTTATGTGTGTTTATGATTAATATCTAGGGTTTTTATGATTAAAGATGAGTGATTAACATGTTGTTAGGTTAGTTCAGAATAATATTGATGTCATGATTAATGAAATCTGAGTAATTGATTATTAGGGTTATAGTTATGCATGTTAATGTGGTGTTCATGCTATGTGTATGGTGTTTGGATTACATGGTTGCATGCAGGGCTGATAATACAAGGCTAAACGAAGGATTTTGGTTTAAACATGTTTAGAATAGTTGTTGGGATGATATTGGATGGTTACACACGTTCTGGATCTGATTTGGAGCGTTAAACGCGCGAAAAACCGGAACAGCAAGGTTACAGGCGATTAGCAACCCTAATCGCCTATGTTAGGGGCGATTAGGAGGCTAATTGCCTATGTTTCATGCGAGTAGGGCTAAATGCTAGTAGTTACATGTGGTATAGCCCTAAATGCTAGTAGTTACATGTGGTATAGCCCTAAATGCTAGTAGTTAGATGTGGTATAGCCCTAAATGCTAGTAGTTACATGTGGTATAGCCCTAATCGCCTATAAAGTCAAGGTTTACATGTCTTATGACCCTAAATGCCTATATTACATGCGATTAGCCTTCCTAAATGCCAGTTGACCAACCTAAATGCTAGTTGACTTTTCCTAATCGCGTGTACTGCTGCTGTAAGTATAAATTAGCATTCCGAGACCCGATTTGACATGTAGGAACATGCTAGGAACCCCGTAACATATCTAATAACTTGGTAACATATGTTTGGATGTAATTCGGTGATACGTGAGCTATGTGCTATAACTTGTTGTGCGTTAACGTATGTTAAGTGTGATTGCATGATTGCATGTTTGAGAGCGTAAACATAACACGGGGAGTCTCGGGTCACCAATGGGATGTCGAGTCTTGTACTTTGGGTCAGTTAAACAGTCACGGTGTTTTCAAACGAATTTGGTTATGGTCTGGACATCTAGGGACTAACTAACCTGCGGGTTATTAGTCTAAGTACTTGTAACTGTCATATGTTAGGTCGCCGCTTTACGGGACTAGCATAGCTGCTGAGTTATTTGTATTACGAAGTAACGCAACTTAAGGTGAGTTTACGGCCCCTCTTTTAAATTGGTTTCACATTTTCGGGGGAGAAAACATGTGTTAAAACGATTATTTGGTAACTACTGTCATACTATGGGTTTCTATTGTGTACTACACGATCTTTGGAAGTCCCGGGGGGAACCATGAATGTGCGGGTTTGCACAACGGGGAAATGTGAATAGCGCTATTGGGAGTGACCAACCCCGCTCGTCGACTTGGAGGGTCGGCGGGTGCATATTGTCTCAAACAGGAACAACAGGAACAACAGGAACAACAGGGTTACTACATCGGGCACACATTTGGTTTACGAGTTAGTAATGGTTTTCCAATCGTGGTAGTAACAAAACATACGCCTAGCTAGCGTACACTGGTTTTCGATTTGTTATAGTATGGACAGGTTGACTTGGTACTTGGATTACAAAACCTGTAAACTCACCAGCATTTTTGTGCTGACGTAAACTTTTACATGTTTTCTCAGGTCGCTAAGGTAGCACGACTGGACTAGGGCGCACGCGTCTGCATGGCGTCTAGTTAGGGTTGCATGGTTTTACAAACGTTGAACATTGGTTTACTATTGAATAATTGTTTTGAATAAGCTTCCGCTGTAAACGGGGATTTTAAACATTGTTTTGAAATTGCATTATGTTCATGTTAGACTTGTTTATTGTGATCGTTGGTTTGGATCCTGGTTTGTCATGCGCCTCGCGGTAAAACTCCGCAAGTGGATTTTGAGGGTGTGACATAAAAGCTTGAGTTCGGACTTAAATCTTTGTAAATCGATGCAACTCGTGCCTCAACTAGCCAATTCGAAATCAACAAATTAATGAAAAGGAAATCGAGCAGTGGTGAGTGGCGGAGGAAAGTAAGATGTGTACCAATCTCAATAGATCCGATTGAGTAGTAGTGAACCGTTGTTTTCAATTTGATTAAGCGATAGACCTGACCAACTTGGTTCTGGTTTTGGTGAGAGGGAAGTAAGTAAGAAGGGGAGCAAAGTGGGAAGCAGTGGGTGGGTAGGGGTGGGGGTAGGGGGTTGTGCAAAAACGGGTTCGTTTTAATTTTATTTTAACTAGAAAAGGCTTCTAGAAGGAGCCTTCTAGTATTCAGCTGCAGTTAGTAGGTAATTAACTCAAATTAATTTGGATTAATCACGAATTTGAATGCAGCAACAGTTTCATCCTTTGGTTTTCAAGTCTATAAAGACCTACATCACAGTCTACAGAACAAACACAACCATCCATACACTCGCAAGCACACAACAACAGCCAAGTTCGATTATTTTTCAGGCAAGTGGGATAGTCCGGCAATGCACCATCAGTATTCGAACCAGTGTACCTTGGGAACAGACGACAAATCTGTTTAAGGGAATTATATCAAACCAGCACGGTAACACCGCTGCCGTGGTGCTGGTAGGGGTCCCGTAGACCTTTTGCTGGTTATATCTAACGAGCGTGAAGTTTTGATTATTAAATGCAACGGCCCAATTTTAACCGTTTAAAATATATGTTTTAAATGCAACGGTCTTATTTTTTGACCGTTTTTATTGACCGTTTCAAACACAAACACAAGCAAATATATATAAAAAAAGCTCATGATTAAGATGAAGAAAACATAAACTCTCTCAACTTTAGATTAACTAAACTACTTTCAAACACAAACAAATTGATCCAAGAAAATCAAAGAGTGTGGCAAAGGGTGGGAGGGGATCCTCTAAATCTAGAAGAAGGGGTTCCGGTAGTCGAGGTAGAGGTTCGGGTTCGGGTTTGGGTTCGGGTTCGAGCTCGGGTGCGGTGGAAGGCTAAAGGCCCGTGATGAATTTTCCACAAAGTCAACCACTCTAAGTACTACAACCCTTTTACCCTCAATACCAACAATTTCAACAACCCCAAAGCCAACACCCACCCAATTTTTTTGCACATTATTTTACGCCACCTCAATTAACACCACAACAAATAGAGGAGTTTGACTTGTTTGAAATGATGAGTCCAAACGTTCATCAAACAAATGATGATACAGAGCGAAACCTCCACCTACGCGACGATGATGATGAAGAGGAGGAAAAATTTGTGTCGGAGACACAATTCAAGGCACATGAAGATGAAGAATTAGGAGATGATGTGGAGGAGATGCTTGTTGTAGAAGATGAAGTTGCATAACTTGACAAGCGGGGGGAAAGGAAATTTGGGAAGCGATCAAAAGTTGTGAAGTGGTCAACGGAACAAGAGATTGTTTTGGCAAAAGCTTGGTGCTATGCGTTGGAGAACAAGAAGAAAAGTAAGGAAAGAAGCAAGGGGAGTTTTTGGAAGGCGGTCCAAAAACATTACACATAATTGTTTGGAAAATCCACCCAAAGCCTCGATCAAATAACTTCAAAATGAACCTCCATGAACACACAAATGACTGCGTTCAATGGACTTCATCAACAAGCGGTAACGATTATGATTAATTAAAGTATACTTTTATTTATTATATAACTTTTACTAAAATATATTTTTACTTGCTTGAATATAGGAGCGCCTACGAGAGAGTGGATGTAGTGATCTTAATATGATGCAACAGGCCCTGAAAGATTACAGAGGAAGTCATCCTTCTGGTTTTAATCATGAAGCGGCATGAGAGATTGTAAAAGATCACGACAAATGGAAAAAGCAAGCGTTGATGGGTGAAGAACCGTCCGATAGTCATTCCGACAAGAGACGGAAGTCATCGGAAGGTAGCAATTATCAGGCATCTGTGTTTTCTACACTGGACGAGTCCACCACCACTAGCCATATGCCGGATCTTAATGAAGATACCCACCCAATGAGACCATAACACAAAAATAAGAAAGCCGCCACCAAGTCTTCAAGCAAAACATCATTGGTTGACGAATTTGGGTCATACCGAGTGGCGAAAGAAGATAAATTGAACGAGTTGGTCACCCTACAAGCCCAACAAGGAGAAAAAACTTTAGCGTTTTTGGAGGAACAAAACGAATTGTTGAGGCAAAGGCAGTATGACCACGACTTGAATATGTATTCAAAACTGCACGACCACCTCAAAGGTAAATCATTGGAATTGGTTTTGAAATGAAAAGAAGAAATCACGACGAAATACGATTGGGATCGTTATTGGGTGGAAGGCGAAGGCGACGAGATGGTGGTGGCAGTTGGGGTTGAGAGACACAGACACACAGAGATAGAGATAGAGATAGAGATAAAGTTTATAATATCTTTTATTTTTATTTTTTTTAAAGAGGAGTAGTTTAATAATTTCACATAGGCTTAACTGAAAAACTTAATCTCCATCCAAGTCAGGGACTACGAATGCAATAAAATCCAAACCATAGATCCCATTGGGGTAATTTTAAAAAACTGGGGAGTATACTTTAAAATTAGAGAAACCACAAGGATCATTCGTACGGTTTACTCCAGAATTTATAATCATCTAACCTATATCAAAAGTCTTTAAAACCTTTTAAAGTAATCAGATTAATACTTTTACATAAAATCCTAATTGTACACTGAAGAAGTAAGAACCTGTATGATGCTCTGAGTCTTCTGGATGATACAAAAAGACCTATCCCGGTTCGTTCAAAGATGAGTACGAAGATTGTTCCTACAAAAGAGAACACCGTTAGGACTCGCCACAGGATTGGGGGTAACCCTGTGACCACCCTCCGGCGTGAGAATAAGTATCTGTTTTCTAGTAAAAATGGATGTGGTATATAGTGAGAGTAGAGATAGTGATGATGTGCTTTTACCTTTCATTCTCCTTTTATAGTTGTTAGTTTGTTCTTTCATCCGGCCCTTTTGCGATAGGGAGAAATTAGTGCATGGATGTATGCCCATTGACTTCGCCTTTTGACCATCCTTGTATTAATTATTCTTGACCATTTATGTTGACCATTTTGACTCATACGAGTTAGTTGGGTCTTTCTTTATTGGGCTCATGTTAATGTGGTATGGGCCAGATTGATCTGGGCCCTACCTCGTCATGTCCCCCAGTCTAGTGATAAGAACGTGTGAATATTACTAGACTTATTGTAAATAGAGAAAACGTGAAAAAATCAAAAAATGGAAATTGAAGACTGAATTCGTTTTTTATGGCTTTAGCACGTGATGCAATTATTATAATAACCGTCGCATCAATCTTCCACATTAAATGGTATGGTAGCCTTGGGAGTTGACACCTGGCATTGTTGTTTTTTATTTTGAATTTAAAACGTCCCTTTTTTCTTCTGTATAAAAGGTCAGTTGTGTGTTCAAAAATTCTCATTTCAACCGTTCTTCTACTTCTTTGAAAAATGGCTCCTAAACCGAGTTCATCACGTGTTCCTGTGAACGTGTCTGATATTCCCTGCAATTGGCCTTCGTTTTCCTCATTCATAAGCGATTATCAGATTCTGTCAGAATGGGGAACGATATTTCCGAGCAAAGATGATCGGGCTTTTCCTCTCAAGGAAGGCAAGATTACCTTATACGGTGAATTCTTCACTTTTTCCCACTTTCGGCTGTCGACCACTAACTTTGTCTTTGATCTGTTATCGTATTATAAGGTAAACCCCTCTCAATTGCACCCTTTAGGTTTAATAAAAATTCGTCACTTCGAGTTTTGTGCCCTAGGGTTAGGTAGAGCACCACGTCTGGAAATATTCCGGGTGTTGTATGTTCTGAAGTTTAAAGGGGAGTACTTTACCTTTGACCGTCGTCCTGGTTCATTGTCCTGCATTGATAATTCCCCCCAGAGCGTCCGTGACAAAGAATGGAGAAATAAATTCTTACTAATAACCCTACAGAATGTACTTGTATCCCCGAGAGGGCTTTGGTTTCTGTTGGTATGAGCCGGATGTGGGTAGATGATACGGTTTTTCCAGAGTATCGTCGTAAAGATCAGGCGTCATGGCAATATTTTGATGTTCTTGACTCAGAGATTTCTTCTCAATTGGTAGAACATGATCGGCCGTTAGGTCCTGATGAACTTGACGTTCTCAGCCAGACCGTTTCTAATTTCCTTATTCCGGCCCCTGTTGGTTCTGTCTCACGGCAGGTCGATGATCTGTCTGTGTCTGTAGTAGAGTCTGTGCAGTTGGATATTGGGAAAAGTTTGGCGGATCCAATTGACGCAAATCCTATCAATGTTGCTCCACCGCAAGGTGATGTGAATGCGGAGAAGAAAAAAGATAAGTCAAAGAAGAGGAAGGCCTCTGCCATTCCTGATGTTGAAGCCTTGTTGGCCAAGAGAAAGCAAATGTTAGATTTGAAGGAAAAATCTGTGAGCGAAAGATTTTAGCTAAAACAGGATTATGCGATCATACAAGTCACAAAACTAGGTGCGGAAACCCTAGTTCTGAACAAATTGATAAAACACAAATCAAAACGCAATCAAGATCATTTTCAACATCTTTTCATAGATTAACTTTTGTCAAATAAGCTTTTACAACGACTTACACGTTAATCTAGATCAAACATACACTTTCACAAAATGACCTGGAACCTGACCTGAACAACGACACAAAATGACAACTCTCTTACATAATCAAAAACTCAAAACCTATATATAATTTCTGCACATTCGCCCCTTTCTATAGGTCGAATGTGAGATTTTCCACATTCGCCCACTTAGAGTGGTCGAATGTGGTCTTCTGTCCACGTCCATTCTTCATTCGTCCAGTATGCATCTACCTTCGCCCAGTTATCTACACCTTCGCCCAAAATATCTTCATTCGCCCCTATCCATACACCTTCGGCTACCCATAACATATGTTAATAATATCATATCCAATCCTTAGTCGCAAATGCATCAACAAACTCCCCCTCGACTATTGATTGGATAGTTTTCTTTGATAGTCCATCGTCCTGTTCATCAGCTTGATTCTAAGCTGCTTCTTCTGCTCATCAGTCATAGGCGGCTCAAATGTTTTCTTCACAGGCTTTGATACATTGGCGATCTTCACAGTTTTGCCAAGTTTACCCTCCAAGTTGCTTCCAGCGTTTATGTCATACGCAAAACAAACTCCCACAACTTGAGTGTACTTCCTCGCCTGAGCAAAGTCATTCGGTTCATAGTAGATCGGATTAAAGAACAACATGATGATGTCTTCGAATGTGCAGTTTATCAGCCACATAGGATCAAATACATGAACATGCTTGTATTTGTCCTTTCCATCCCTTAACACAATCACTGCTTCTGCCTTCCTCCAATCGTAATACCAAAATATGAAATCAGCACTGAAATGCTGTGGCATTGGCATCAATGGTATTTTTCTCATCACATTTGGTGCTTTGTAGATTAAAGTCACACGCTTCATGTTAGTTTGAGGATCAATATCCCTATGCTGTTTTCTTCTGGGATATTGAGGCTTAAACCTGTTCCATCTTGTGCGACTCTCCCAAACTAATTTGTCTGCACACCATCCGACATGCGATCCACTTACCTCAGCACCTGACATTGGGAATCTGCACAAATCTCTCACCGCCCAATACGGTAGAGTAAGCAAATCACAGAATCTGTTAAAGTACAGAATTCCGGTTTCCCATTTCGCAGCAATACACTTTAGTCTGCCAAGATAAGTCCACCCAAGAGCTCTGCCTTTGAACTTGGCATTATGAAAACGATAGAAGTTACCTTGAGCTTCAGGTTTAGGTCGGTTCTCATCCATCTCTTTCAACTTCTTCAGATAATTCTTCAACTCATCAGACTGGTTAGAAGAATCTTTCTTTTCATCACCAAACACCTTCTCAACAAACTCTTCGCTTCTTCTCTTCGCTTTTTGTTTCGCTGACTTGTTTGGTATCTCTGTGAAGTCAGGAAATACTTCGTTCTCATCTTCTTTTCTAAAATACTGGGGAAACTCCTCCTGAGTAATATCTTCAATCTCAACTTCATTGTTTTCTGGAGTCTGTACATCATCTGAATGACTTCCCATATCCTTTTCAGGAATATCAGGAATCGATTCATCCATCATGAACTCCTCAAATGTCTTACCTACCCTCTGTGCGAAACCATCTAGTATTTCTTTCGCCACAGATGCAGGTAGTTCCCCTTCTTCAAGATCTGGATCTTCATATTCCAGCTCGTATCTCAGATCATCAGTCTGGAATATTTCAGCGAAGCATCCAGTGAACTCAATGGTCCACTCCCTCTTTTCTAACATGTTCTTGTATATCAGTTTAGCATCATCTGAAAGAGATCTCACCTTTTCGTTCCAAAAGATACTTTCATCTGAATCTACATTTCCTCCTTTCTTCTTGGAACTTGATTCTCCAGTATCTTTCTTCTTCTGTGATGTCCTCTTCTCATAACTAAACTTAGAAGTATCATCTCCTCCTTCATGATCACTTCCACTACTAAGCTCATCATCCTTCTTTCCTGTACCCTCAGCATCATCATCATCATCATTGTTGTTGTCATCATCACTTTTATCCGATCCATCATCATCATTATCATCATCATCTTCTTCTTTCTCAGAATCAGATTCATCATAATCAACTTTCTGTTCATCATCTTCTTCATCATCATCTTCACCCTCTTTCAACTGGGGTGCTCTGCTATACAGCTCATCAATCAAACCACAAAGACGTTTATTTTCTTTCTTTAACTCTTTGTTATCAGCCTTGATCAGTTTGATCTTGTTCTTGTGTCTATCACATCTCCTCTCAAGCTTCTCATTCTTAGCTTCTAACATCTGAATCTTTTCATTTATCTCATCTTGATTTGATTTCGAAGCAACTACAATTTGGAGCATCTTCTCCTCATTTTGCTTGAACTTAGTAATTTCAGCTTGTTGAGCAATCAGCATTTTCATCATATCCTCCAACTTCTTATTGACCTGTTTCATCACATCATCATCAACAGTCATTTTCTTTGACTTTGATCTGGAGGGCTCAACTTCAACAGCTTTCTCCTTTTGAGGCTTTGTAAACATCTCGAGCACTTTATCCATATCGATATTAAACTGATCGATTGGTAAAGTCTCTGCCTCCTTTCCTTTCTTCTGCTTCTTAGCAACTGGTGAAGATAATTTGGAAGGTGTTCCAGCATCCGGCAATCTCTTACCCTTCAACAACTGAGCCAATTCTTTCTCTCTCAGTTCTTTCACACTGGATTTCTTTGCCATCGTCTTTTGTTTCTTTGTCTTCTTTGGAAAATTTACAACAACTGTGTCTCCAACACTCAATTCAGCTAAATCAACTCCCAAACCTTCATCTTCAACTGATTTTCTTCTTCTCTCAGACTCTTCAATCGACTGATTCAATAATTCAGACTCACCAACCATAGTGGCCTTACGTTTGGTGGTCCTCACGTTCTCGTCATCAGAATCCCACTGTTCATCAACCTCAGTTTCTTCCGAATCCACAGACTCTTCATCCACCAAACCTGAACCTTTCTTTGCAGTCGATTTCTTTCTAGCCTCCTGTTGCTTTGTGCTCCCCTGATCAATAGCCTTTCCTTTGCCCTTCCCTTTGGCTCCAGGATTGACTACTTGACGCTTCCGCTTAGTGCTTGAATCAACATACACTAAGGGATCGTCGTTGTCTGAGTCACTATCATCATGTCTAGCTTTGTTCTTGCCTGGATCAGTGTAATCCGGACGAGCCAAAGCTCCAAACAATCTCCTGTTGGGTGGTTTCTCATTATCAGCTACACCCTTATAACCTTTCATCCTCATCAAGGTTCTAATATTCATGTGATCCTGTCCTAGAATCATTGTTGGATCCTTCTTCAGCATTGGATACTTGTAATCAAAGATCATCATTAGAAACCTTGGATACAACATGAATTTCTTAAACTTTATACCCCTCAACATCTCCAACATGTGATCAAGTATCATCCCAGACACATTAAATGGTTTGTTGAGTGTCAACGCAACCATTAATGAGCTCAAACTCTTCCTCATCACGTCATAACCACCACTAACACATCCAAAGACATGGATCAGAACATGTGCAAAGTACTTGTACTGCACTCCCAGCTTCCCTTTATACATTGATCCGTCAGTGATAGGACCTTTGTATTTCATCCTTAAGAAGCACGCCTTCTGTTCAGTCCACGACAATTCCCTGGGATCTTCTCTATCTTCGAACTTAATCTGTAAAGCTTCCCGGATGTCGGCTTCAGTCAAGAACATTTCTATCTCCTGAATCTTGCTCTTGATGATAGTTTGATTATCCCAGTAATCATACTTAGCGTTCTGGTAAAAATCTTCTATTATGTCTTTGTAGATGATGGTTGGTGTGGCTAGAGCATGTACAATCCTGCTCCTCTTCAGAAACTCAATGATGCCAGTAAACTCCGTGTTCTTCTCCACGTCTCCTAAATACGCGCAACAGTTGTGCGATCTTTCGAAAGACCAACTGCTCGGTGTAGATGTTTCAGCTGCGGGGACTGGATCTTGAACAGCTATCTCTGCTGGAGTCTCAACATTCACTGCTGGAGTGTCAATATTCTCTGGTTGTTCAGCCATCTGCAAATAGAAATCAATAAAACGCGTCAAAACACAAAAACGACAAAAATGTAAAATTTTGGTCAAAACTGATCTTCACATTCGCCCCTTTTGGATTGGCCGAATGTGGAATTTTGTGGTCGAAGTTGAAAATATCTGGACGAAAGTGAAAATGTTCTTGTCAAAATGTCACATTCGTCCGTTTTGTTATACCTTCGTCCACCCCGTTCCACTTTCGCCCGGTTTGATCAACCGAAGGTGGAAAGTTTTTCCCCAAAAATTTGAAAATTTGCCATTGTTTGTTTTAATCCGTAATTTTGATTCTAAAACGTTCTAACAGGGCCGACTAACACTTATTTATAACCAAATTTTATCAAATCATCAATTTACATTGGTTTTCAAATGGAATTAGGGTTCATAGAGTCCAATCGATCAAAACAGTCATCTAAGCATGTTATTTTCCTAATTCCTTTCACACTCTCCCCCTAAAACCTATGTATATTGATCGGCAAACAAAATCATGCATCAATAAACATCACAAATCCCCAGTTATGAAACCCTAGGTCGTGTATAAAACCCGAAGATTAAGGGCTGAAAACCTGTCCAATACCTGCAAAATTAGGCTTAAACTGATCAGGAATAGACGTAGAATCAAATGCACAAGCACAGAAAATAAGATCAACAAGGTCTGGTTATGAGAGAAAGTTTTGAAAAAATTCAGAATAAGAACTCGAATGTGACTGACATATATATAACGTGCCACCTTCGCCCGAATGGAATGGACGAATGTGGGTAAAAACCACATTCGCCCCAACTTAATGGCACGAGTGTGAAAATTTTCCACCTTCGCCCCTAATTAAAGACCCGAAGGTGAAATGTGATACCCGGAAGTGGAAAAATCACCCGGAAGTGAAAATAACCACGTTCGCCCAAATCAAAAACGGTCGAACTTGATAGTTTTTCCACATTCGACCCAATTAAGGGGCGAATGTGAAATGGAAAAACTGAAAATTTCGCCAAATCACGAATTCGAATCCCGTTCAAAATTTTTCAATCCGTTAAGCTTTCAAAAACTCAAATTTTCACATTTTGAATATTACAAAGTCCAGATGGTGTTATCAAATCTCAGAAATTGACTATTAAGCATCCCCGGATATCAAAAATAAAGTAGAAATGCAAATCTTTTGGATTTTCTGAAATTTATATCAAAACACACCTAAAATCTTTTTGGATTTTGTAACCTTTTGACAATACAAAGTAAAATGCATTAAAGTAAGTGAAAGCAGTAAACATTTTGTGATTTCCGGTAAGAGGATCATATCAGTTTTCTGAGAAATCTGAACACAGCGTTGATCTATTTGATTATTATCATTAGAGAACAATATGTGTCACGGCAATTGCTGATATTGTTGTCCACATAAACTCACATGCAGACAATTACGCAATGCTTTAAAATGATACGAATTAGATGTATTAGACTAACACATTGTGGTTCCCACACACACGACATACTCCCGTATCAAGAAGTAATCTGCACAAAGACTCATTGTAAAGCGTGATTATGCTTTCGTCGTCTGTAATTGTACAAGATATAATGCATAGAGGTATACAGGTCAGCAAATTAATGCAGCAAAGTAACATATGCACCATACCAGGTTGAGGACTGATATTAATCATGATTCGCATCAATGATCAATACGATATTATAGATAATCTTTGATCATCATATAACATGGAAAGTTCCTCAATTCGGTAACTTTAGGTTTTGGCATAAAGCTCTTTTATAAAGACACCCTGTCTGATCTAGGTCCGTAATTACTTACAGCAGAAGATCAGATAGGCTATCCCCAGACAACTAATAACATAACGACCCTAAACCTCCGAGTTTTGTACAAACACCCTATCAAACGAAATTACGGTACTAAGACCATATGCCCATGAGGTGTTCATCCACAAACGCGTAGTTTGTTATGTTTGTATCACTAATGCACGCAATATAAAGTCTACGAAGCCTATCAGCATATCACACGTAATCAACATACGTCACATTAAAACTATACATTTCTTTAGCCTGTGTCAGATCCCCACTGATGTACTATCATTTCCCCTTTTTATCCAGGAAATCATTTTGGGTTTTTCTAATTTTTAGGTATTTTGAAAATTTTTCAATGTTTTTGGTTTTTCTGATAAAATGACTCCCCCTAAAATAAAGAACATATTTTTGGGTTTTTAATTTTTCTGAAAAACAAAAACAAAACAAAATATGAAAGAAACAATCCACTTGAAAGCATCAACTTCTTTGAGGATTATGATAGTAAAGAGAAATTCCCAATTAGCAAAGAGAAATTCCCAATTAGCAAAAATTTAACACTAAAACTGAAAATTAAAAATGATAAACCGAGGAGCCGATTAGTCCTGTTTTTCCTTTATATTGTTTACTTTCAAAAGATATTCAAAGCGGGATCTGTCAAAAGCTTTTGTAAACAAATCTGCACGTTGGTAGTCAGTATGGATTTTGACCATGTCAATCAATTCCTTAGCATAACAATCACGGATAAAATGATATTTAATCCGGATATGTTTAGCTTTAGAATGATTTTCAGTATTTTTAGTTAAAGCAATTGCGGCTTCGTTATCACAGTGTATAGGGGTTTTAAGAAACTGCAAACCGTAATCGACCATCTGTTGTTGGATCCAGAGCACTTGCGAACAGCAACTCGAGGCTGAAATGTACTCGGCTTCACATGTAGACAGTGCGACGGAAGTCTGTTTCTTGCATTGCCAGGTAATTAACCTGCTCCCTAAAAACTGGCAACCAGCTGTTGTTGATTTGCTGTCTTTGTCACAGCCGCCCCAATCTGCATCACTAAAAGCAATAAAATCAAAATCATCATCATTAGGGTACCAAAGTCCTTTTGATGGACAACCCTTCAGATATCGAAGGATACGCTTGACCGCCGTCAGATGACTTTGTTTCGGCTTCGATTGGTAACGCGCACAGAGACACGTTGCATACATAATATCTGGTCGAGACGCTGTCAAATACATCAGAGATCCGATGATTGCTCTGTATGTAAATGGGTCTGTCAGCTCCCCCTTAGCGTCGACTCCAATCCCGTGATTGGGTTGTATCGGGGTATCCATCGGCTTAGAGTCCTCCATCTGGAATCGGCTCAAGATGTCGGCAACATATTTCGTCTGGTGAATGAAGATCCCGTCGGGTCTTTGATCCACCTGTAAGCCGAGGAAAAACTGCATTTCTCCCATAGCGCTCATTTCGAACTTCTCCTGCATAACAGTTTCAAATTCCCTGCACAAGAGTTCGTTAGTTGAACCAAATATAATATCATCAACGTAAATCTGTACGAGAAGCAAGTCATCGCCCGTCTTCTTCGTAAAGAGGGTGCAATCGACGAGGCCGCGCTTGAATCCTTTGGAGATGAGGTATGTGCTTAGCTCCTCGTACCACTGTCTTGGAGCCTGGTGCAAACCATATAAAGCTTTGTTCAGCACGTAGACCTTGTCCCGGTGGATTGGGTCCTCAAAGCCCGGTGGTTGCCCGACATAAACCTCCTCTTTGACTTTACCATACAGAAATGCGCTCTTGACGTCCATTTGATAGACTTTAAATTTCTTGTACGAAGCAAACGCAAGGAACATCCGAATAGCTTCCATTCGTGCTACTGGTGCATAGATTTCGTTGTAATCAATTCCTTCAATTTGATGGAAACCCTGCACAACCAATCTGGCTTTGTTCCTTACAATAACCCCACGGTCATCTTTCTTGCACTTAAACACCCACTTAGTGCCAATTTTCTTTCGTCCCGGCGGCAAATCTGTGAGCGTCCAGACTCCCAATTTCTGGAATTGCAATAACTCTTCCTGCATTGCCTCAACCCAGGCATCTTCTTGCAAAGCGTCTTTGTATGTCCTTGGCTCTACTTGGGACACATAACATGCAAACGACCAATCGTTTTGGCTACCAGATTTCTGAATTTTGGCATACAATGCTAAAGCACCAAAACTCTCTGGCGTGTTAACGCTTTTAAGCTGCCCTCTGGTCATCACTCCACTACCAGGATCACCTATTACTTGCTCCAGCGGGTGAATACGATGAATCCGAGATTCCGGATTAACAGGTACAATCACGCCCGTCTGAGCAGTCAAGTTCTCTACAGCATCCTGATCATTACCCGTATTAGACGATGAAGCAACGTCTGGATTAGAAGTTGGGTTCACAGTTTGCTCTTCTAAGTCTTCTGCATTTTCAAGAACAGCTTCTTCAAATTGTTCATCTTCAGATTCTGAAGTGTCTAATGACGTTGAAGCTTCTTGAAACAACTCTTCTTCTTGTGTAGGAACACTGGTATCACTAGAAGCTGGTGGGGGGTTTACGGTAATTGGACGCATCAACGGTGAAGTTGCCGCGTTTTCACATTCGTAAAGTAATCTGATCACAGCTTCTTCAACCAGGCTATCTAGATTGAATGATTCAAAGAAATCTTTGTAATCAAACATCCAATCAGGGCCCGTGCCTTGCAGATTTTGTGTGTAACGTTGAACTTCCACATTAGCCCAATCCTCCACTTGACGAGTTCGTTTGTTGAATACCCGTTTGAGCGGGGTTGCATATCCAACAAAATATCCCTCTTCAGCTTTAGGACTAAACTTCTCGCTTGGATTCAACATCGTACATGGCGCCCCAAATGGTTCTAGATACTCTAGATTGGGCTTTCGTCGGTGTAACAGCTCATAAGATGTTTTTCCAAACTTCTTCACTGTCATAACCCGATTTAATGTATAGTTTGCTGCATAAATCGCCTCGTTCCAGAACATTACTGGAAGATTTGAGTCAGCAAGCATTGTTCTAGCAGCCTCAATCAGAGTCCTATTCTTTCTTTCAGCAACACCGTTCTGTTGCGGGGTATACGGAGCTGAATATTCATGATGTATCCCTTTGCTTTCACAAAGTTCATCCATCTTTGCATTTTTAAACTCCGTCCCGTTGTCACTCCTGATTCTTTTGATCTTCAAATTGTAGATATTTTCCAGCCGAGTGAACAGAACTTGTAAATTGGTAAAGGTGTCGCTTTTGTTCTTCAAACACATCACCCATGAGAATCGTGAATAGTCATCAGTGACGACTAAACAATAAAGCTCTCCAAGATGACTTTTGCGCTTGACTGGTCCAAAAAGATCCATGTGCGGGATTGTCTGTGTTGTTTTCCTTTCATGCAGCTCACACACTTGTCATTCAGATGGAAATGTTTCACGTTAACTCCATCGACAAGTCCATTTCTCACTAACTGATTCATTTTCCTCAAATGAATGTGCCCCATCCTGCGGTGCCACATTATAGATTCTTTTTCGGTCGCCTTGGAAAGAAAGCATGTTATCTGTCCCTGTGGTGTCATTGCCTTGGACATATCAAGAATGTAAAGATTGTTGACTCGAGGTGCCATCAACATAACCCACTCCTTTGGAATCTTGAAGCCCGGTTTGAGGATGTAGCAGGATTTGTCATCAAAATGCACAGAAAATTGTTTATCGCATATTTGACTAACACTCAACAGATTATAGTCTATCTGCTTGACATATGATATCCGCTCGAAAGTCACAATCCCGTTACTCACGCTTCCTTCCATCGTGATATAACCTCCTTTATTACCCGCAAATGCAACATATCCACCATTAATATTCTTCACGTCGAACAGCAACGCCAAATCCCCCGTCATGTGGCCTGAAGCTCCACTATCAACAATCCATAGACTGCTAATAGGGCCAACTGAAGCTCCCTGCACACAAAAAATAGACAATTAGTTCTTTCGGGGGACCCAAGCCTGAGTCTTGGGCCTTTGAACTTTGGCTTTCAAAGAATCATTCTCAATGACTTTTTCAACAACTGTTTGTTTTGAATCAATCGTTTTCTGATTTTTCAAAACAGATTCATTCTTATCACTCACCTTTGATGTAGAGGCTCCTGGAGAACCATTAGATGTCCAAGATTGTTCAGACCTTTTGAGAATACGAATTTGAGGTTTTGGTTTCTCAATAGGTTTCTGAACATTGTTACTGAAAGTAACTTTCTTAGCAACCTTATCTGAATGAACAGACTTAGGTCCAACATTCGACTTGACAATTGGTTTTTGTGGAACCTTTTGTCTATCAGCTGTTGTGTTCACCACTGGTTTTCTCCAAGATTGTTCCATTGCAATCCGATTCCTTTGATCATAATGAAAAGGACGATTGTTCCTCATTTGATAATTGTTTTGATTTTGAAAATGTTGTTGTTGAGGAACATTTCGTCTATGCGGTGGAATATAATGATCAATCGGCTTTTTCATGGAATTCTTAACCTCAACCTCATGTCTCTTATGCCTTACATATGGACACTGAGCAAGTAAATGCCCGCGTTCTCCACATTTAAAGCACTTTCTATATTCCTCAAACACATAATGAGCATTCGGTGAAGCAAATGTTTTTACAGGAAATTGATCATTATATTGTTGATTTCTTAAACTCTCAGGAAGTGGTCCTTTCGAGTAAGAAGGTTCATGAAAACCATTTGCTTTATCATCAGGTCGAATAAACTCAGTGACATGAATTTTTGGCTCTTGAGGAGTTTCTGAAAACAGTTTCTTTAAAATTTCTGGTGGAATTTCATTGGTTCTTTCATGTTTTGGAAACCAAATTGTGCTTTCTTGCCAGATTTTATCAAGTTTAGAATAGTTAACGTTTTTAATCGGAAATTCCTCATCAGCAATGATTTTATCGGATCCTTCCATCCGATAAAATACCTTTACAGGTTTGTCACTGGTTTCATTCAGCTCATTCTTTTCAATCACATTCTTAACAACATTCTTAACATCATTCTTAACATCCTTCTTTTTCTTAACATCAAGTTTTTTAGACTTCTTGTCATGAATAGTTTTTGCCATCGGATGAATATGATCAGATGGTGATACTGGTTCGGTAGTAATAATGTGATTTTCTTTTGGAATCTCACATTCATTATCAGATTTATCACTACCAGTATCATCATTATCTGAGTCAGAACTATCACTCTCAGCATAAACACCCTCATTGTTTAAGCCCAAAATCGGTCTCACATCTTCAGGATATTGAACACCAATACTCGAGGTATTAGATTCCACATCTGATGATGAGTCTGATTTCACCGAACTCTCCGGTATCACTTGATGATAGTTATGGTTCTCAAAAAGAACCGGAGATGGTACGGACTTGTAGTTGGTGGTGTTATCATCAATGATGTGATCCACAACATAAGCAACATTCTTATAGCTTTCTAATTTCTTGTTAACCTTTTCAGCAAAGCATTTAATGGCAGCCATTTCTAACTTGGTGTTTTCAATTTCATTGATGTAGTTATTTATGGCCAGTTGTTTCAATGACAAAGTGGTTTTCAAGTCAGAAATGTCCTTTTTATAACCATCTAACACTTTGTTAAAAGCATTCAACTCTTTGCGAGTAGATTGACAGTTTTGAATAGCACTATCACGTGAAATTCGGAGTTGTTTATTCTCCTCTGTCAACCTATCACAAGTCCCACAGTATTTATCACTCATGACATCAGTGCTAGATTCAGAACTTACAGGTTTTGGCGGTTCGGTCATGGCCATCAAAGCAAAATGAGCTTCCTTTCCAGTGAAAAACTTTGAGTAGTCGATCTTGGTGAAAGCATCATCAGCTATGCACGACTTCCTAGTCATCAAGAAATCAGCTTCTGCCAGCAACTGGTCAATATCATCATCCAAAGAATCAACACTTCCCTCTGTGTCTGATTCGCTCTCAGAGTCTGAATAGACTGATTTACACTCCTCGGGAACATCAGAGACTGAATCAATTACCATCCCAGAACTCTTCTCCTCAGCTTTAACCTCAACAGGTTCACTCTCCACTTCCATCTCTGTCTCAGAATCATCACTCTCGCTCTCCTCAGTTTCTTTCTTCTCATCAACTACCACCGACTCTTCCAGATCAACCTGATAAGCAACACAAGCTACATTCCCACCAGTAGTTATTTCTTCAACTCCTATTTGCATACCCGACCAGTCAAACCTCTCATCCTGCTGAGTAACCAAAGCTTGGTTTTGACCCGCATTCTGTTGAGTCTCAGTAGGTGTAGTGATCGGTACAACTGTTCGGTTTGGGTGATTAGGAGATTGGTTTTGAATCTGGTTTTGAGTGTTTGGTTGTCTATTTTGGTTGTTAAAGTTTCGGTTTTGGTAGTTGTTGTTGGTTTGGTAAGAAACTTGGTTTTGTTGACGGTTCTGGTAGTTTGCATTGAAAGGGTTTCGGTTGCCTTGTTTAGGTGGCTGGGTGCATTCCCGTTTGAAGTGTCCTTTCTCTCCACAATTAAAGCATGTAACCTTCTCCTTATTGAAACCATAAGTTGTGTTGGGAGAAGTTGCCAAGTCAGTCCTTCCAGTTTTCTCTATAAACTCTGTTGCTCTCCTCATTATACTCGCAAAAGCCCATTGAATGTCTATGAGTTCCATCTCTTCTTTATCGATCTGTGCATAGTCTTCGTTGGTCAAGTTATTGTTCCCAATCTGACTAGCAACCAAACCATTGTAGGATGAAACCATAGCAGAGACTAATGCAATGTGTTGCTGAGCAACCTCCACAGTCACGTTTCCTAAGTTGGATGTATCCAAAACCACAGGTTGTTTATGTTGAGTAATTTGGTTTGATGGTTGTTGTGTTTGGTTAGCGGTGTAAAAACTAGCTTGTTGCATTGGAGAGACTAGTGAAATGTAGGAAGTATATTGTGGTGGTGTGTATGATGGTTGTTGTGTGTAGGAGTTGTATTGTGGTGGTGTATAGTTGGTGGTTGGTTTTGATGAATCCATGACATTGGAAATGCATGCAACATGTGGTGCAACACTTCCAGAGTTCGAGTTTCCAGCTGAAACTGAAGTACCTCCAAAATACAGACTCGGATTCTGAGGAATCTGCGACCTTCTAGCTTTCCTCCTATCCTCCAGCTCTTTGTTTTCCAACTTCTCAATAAACTCTGAAATGGTCCAGAATTGATAAGCATCCTTCTCTCTAAGTACCTCCACATGCTGATCCCACTGTGGTGGCAAAGCATCTGCAAACTTATCAACCTGCTTAGTCATGGGAATCTGTACACCATAGCTAGACAATTCAGACAATAAATGCATATATCTTGGTGTTAGTTCTTTCAAAGTTTCATTATTAATAAACGAAAAATTATCAAATTCCTTAACCAACTCCTCCATTCTCAAACTCCTGGTCTTTTCGTTACCATCATGCTTCCTTTTCAGCTTATCCCAAAGCTGCTTTGACGTAGTACACGTCCCAAACTGATGCAACAGGTCACTTGTGATCGCCTGTGTCAGTTGAGAGAACGCCTTCTTCTCCACCACGTATTTCTTCTTTTCATCCTCTGCCAAGCTCTCCAGAGGAATCAACTCACCGGTATTCTCCAGAATCGGTGCTGTATATCCTTTGACGATCATGCTCCACGCCTCAGCTCCTTCAACTCCCATGCCCTCCAGATGGATCTTGAACATGGTGTGCCACTGATTGTACTCTTGCATATCCATGAGCTTAGGTGGCCGAGTTCCACTACCTGTAGACAAATCCTTAATCAAGGTAGAGATAGCGTTAGTGGTTTGAGTATTTACCGCCGCTGCAGCTACTCCCCAGTAATCTGATTGTAATGCCGGATGTGCTACATTCTGAGGCATCGTGCTCGATGTTGTCATGTAGTTCAGTGGTTGTGAGGACTGCGTGTTCGTCTTTTGAGCTGCAACAGTCCATGGGTCCATTGTCTGCTGTTGTGGTTGTGTTGGTGCTGATCCCTGAGTAGTCTGATAACGCCACATGATCAAAATCTGAAAATCACAACACTTAGAAAAATTTTTCAGCAAAAATCTTAGGTTCGTCCTAAAATTATACGTTCGTCCAAAAATTTTCTAGATTCGTCCAAATAGTTACACTCTCGTCCCTTTTCTCTCAGATTCGACCAAACAGTGATACCCGAAGGTGGAATAGACCAGAATGTAAACAAAGACTATCACAAATTCCACTTTCGTCCAACACAAAACGGTCGAATGTAAAGTAAAACGGACGAATGTAGAAGATACCACCCGAATGTGAAAAATATCAAACAATTTTTCAGGTTCGTCCACTAAAACTCTCAGGTTCGCCCCTTTTATGTCAGGTTCGCCCACAAACTCAGTCCAGGTTCCAGGTTCGCCCCATATCAGCAGATTTCACTTTTGAAAAACGGTTATTGTTTGAAAAACGGTTATTTTGATCTGAGATTTTCAAAAGTTCATGGATTTCAATGATCTCAATCAGGTTATGTTTCGGATTTGATTTGGAACAACTTTAAGTCTTGGAAAACTTGAATTTGACCACAAAAACACCTTTAAATCGATCAAAAACTATGTTTTATAAGAGTTTTTGTAAAAACAGATGATAATTTGTCTAAAACATGTCCAAATCAACTCTGATCTTATCGAATTTGTTGTTGTATGATCCTCTAAGCTCTGATACCACTTTGTGAGCGAAAGATTTTAGCTAAAACAGGATTATGCGATCATACAAGTCACAAAACTAGGTGCGGAAACCCTAGTTCTGAACAAATTGATAAAACCCAAATCAAAACGCAATCAAGATCATTTTCAACATCTTTTTCATAGATTAACTTTTGTCAAATAAGCTTTTACAACGACTTACACGTTAATCTAGATCAAACATACACTTTCACAAAATGACCTGGAACCTGACCTGAACAACGACACAAAATGACAACTCTCTTACATAATCAAAAACTCAAAACCTATATATAATGTCTGCACATTCGCCCCTTTCTATAGGTCGAATGTGAGATTTTCCACATTCGCCCACTTAGAGTGGTCGAATGTGGTCTTCTGTCCACGTCCATTCTTCATTCGTCCAGTATGCATCTACCTTCGCCCAGTTATCTACACCTTCGCCCAAAATATCTTCATTCGCCCTATCCATACACCTTCGGCTACCCATAACATATGTTAATAATATCATATCCAATCCTTAGTCGCAAATGCATCAACAAAATCCCTTTGTAAGTAATCTTTATCCTTGATCCCTTTGCATTGTTGCTTTCCTCCCCTTTTTGTGATACCTTTTATAATTGTTGTCTACAGGTGAAAGGATATCTGTTAGTCTTCCTCAATCTGGACCTGAAGAGGTTATTACAGCCTCAGTTGACGCCACGCAGGTCATCTCGAATGTTGTCGGGAGTAGCACCGGGGAAACTGTTGTTGTCACTTCTTCCCCTGTTTCTAGTACCATTGCTCAGTCTTCGGTACCTATGACTGGTGTCCCTGTTTCATTGCCAGGTTCTGTGTCTGCAGGTGTTGTAGTTACTTCATTACCACTGCCTAGTGTTTCGGTCCCTTTGAGTGCTAAACCGGTATTTTCTTATGCGGGCCCCTCCGTTACTTCAAGTTTTATGGTGGAGCCAAGTTTTTCTCAACTCTTGCGTGATGTGCAGAAGAACCCCCTCCAATTTCCCGGTGGGGTTCGTACTGGGATTCCATCATCTCATGGTTCTGCTGGTTCCAGTGAGATGCCTGCCAATGTGTACTCACCCGGTATCAATTGGCGGCCATCTTTAAAAGATGTTCGTTACACGCCGGGGTGGCAAATTGCTGAGTCAAGCCGTTTGATTCATCCACACGTCATTCGTCACTGGTCAGAACACGCCTTCCCCCCAGCAGAGAGGTCTTATTTACAGGGATTGGATAATGCACATCTTGCTGAAAACACATTGGGTTCCAGTGTTTGTTACGCTGCCGCTTCTTATAAGGTTCTTCGTCGATGGCGGGCGGATCTTGTCAGCCTTTTGGAGATCCGTGATAAGCAGTCTTCTCTTATATCCCAAAATGAAAGGTTGGCCAAGCAGTTAGCCGACGCGAAGGTAGAGCTTGTGTCCCGGCAAGTGGCTATAGAAAAGTTAAAGGGTGATAAGGCCCGGATGGTTACGGGTCATATGGAGGAGAAGCTGAGTTTGGCCCGGGCTAATGATGCCCAGGGCGGTATTATTTCTCGTTTGGAAAGCCGGGTTAACGCTCTATCCAAAGAGCTGGCTGCAGAGAAGAGTACTGTTGCCCGTAACCAAGCTGAGATTGAGAGATTTAGGCTGCTTTCTGCAGAGGTTGAGAATTTTGAGTCCCGGATCAGACGTGCAGAGGAGGAACGGGATTCTGTGATGGAAAGACTTAACGAGTGCCAAAAGCAATTATCTCTTGCAAATCAGCGTGCTGATCAAGCCGTTGACTCTTCTGAAGATGCCAAAGCCCTCGCCATCTCACTTCAGTCTCAGCTGGATCATTCTCGAGGTGACCGTGATTGGTTGATTACCCGAGGCATTCCTACTTCATGGCGTTTTATCCGTACCAGCCAGGCATACCAGGATCGCATTAACACTTTTTATGAGGTAGCTATGGAAGCCGGGTATCTTGGTGGGCTAACATATGGGAATAATCTTGGCCTTGTTGGTCAAAAAGTGCCCCCACCCACAGAGCAGGAAAAAGACATCAGAACTCGAGTTGCTGATTCTATGCAGGCTTTGAGTAGTGACTCCTTGGAGGCCATCTCGCAGTTAAGCAATCAAGTTGGTGATGATGGTGTCTCATCTCTCCGGTCTTTGCTTGAGCCTTTTGTTAAAGGCTCGTCTGATGTTGAAAGTTCTTCCTCTAGTGGAGACTAAAAACTTTTTGTATTTCTGTCTTTGTTTATTTATATCATTATGTTGCACGTGTGATTTCTTAAATATGTGGTGTGGGTGTGTGCCACTTGTCCTTATTATATTAAAAAGTGCTGACATTTGATTTGACGACCATTAATGGCCTTTTGCATGTCATGATTGCATGACGTTTTGAGTTGCCATTTTCACTATTTGCACAGATATTTGTGTCAGAGGTATTAAAAACGTATCTCTTGGTCTTCCCAAGAGGATCTTTATAAGTCACTTGACTTATCAAATGGATCATTATCCTTTATTCAAAAAATTTTGCTTTTTTACCTTTTCCTTCTTCTATGACACGCCGATCGTCTTCTATAATGGAGTTATTGAGAGAGCTTGATACTATTGACGGTCTGCAAATGCTCTATCAATATTCTCGTGATATGGATGAACGTCGAGCTGCTCTTGAAGATTTTAATACAAAATATGCTGATTATGTTCCTGCACGACGGTATGGGAAGACATACTCTCGTGGTCCGCGAAAGCTATTTTTTGAGGTAAATCATGATGTTGATCAAGAGCATCTTCCAGATCCTGATTTAAATGTGATCCAAGACATGCCCATGGTTCGTGACCCGAATGTGGTTCAAGTCATGCCGGTGGTTCATAACCCAGATGTGATGCCGGTTGTTCATGTTCAGGTGGATCCTGCTGCTTTGTTAGATCACGGTAATGGTCCTGTCAATGATCAGGAAGATGTCGTTGAAGATTTCCCTGACCACCCAGTTCCCCTGCCTGTTCAGGTAGAAGAGTTGTTGTACACCCCTGCGGAGGTGTTAGCGATTCTGGACGGTAGGCTTTGAAGATCTTATGCCTGTGAATAGGCTTATTTTGCTTTTGTTTGAACTAGCTAGCATTTTGTAGGGTAATGGCATCTGGATTTTTGTCCTGCCCCATGTTTTTGTTTTTTATGATGTCATGTATATGACTATATTTTGGATGTAACACGTAAGTGTATAAAGATGCAAGGAATATTGCCGTAAAAGGCGTTTTATTAACACGGTATGCCGTGATCATTATAATAGTGGTTACATAAAATGTGCCTATCATGAAATATCAGAGGCTTGTGTCTAGTTTAGACATAACACTTTTTTAACTGTGCCGCATTCCAAGTCCGGGGTATTGGTTCCCCGTTTATTTGCTTCAGGGAGTATGCTCCTTTTCCTAATACTTCGGCTATTTCGTATGGTCCTTCCCAGTTTGGTCCCAGTTTTCCTTGATCTTCGGATCTGCTTGCTTCATTATCTCTCATCACAAGTTCTCTTACTTTGAATGTCTTCTCCAGAACCCTTCTATTGTAGTATTTCTCCAGGAGCCTCTTGTATCTTGCTTCATTGACACATGCTGCCTCGCGGCGTTCCTCTATCATGTCCAGATTTGCACGGATCAATTCTTCATTGTTTGCTTCATTACTATTTCTTCTTAAGGATGGGACACCAATTTCTGCCGGGATCATTGCTTCTGATCCATATGTTAGACTGAACGGCGTCTCACCGTTACTTGTTTTGGGCATAGTTCTGTGTGCCCAGAGGACATGCGGCAGTTGTTCAACCCAGGATTTTCCTTCTGCATCCAGTCGTTTTTTCAATCCTTCCAGGATGCTTCGATTTGTTCTCTCCACCTGACCGTTGCCTTGCGGATGGGCGACGGAGGTGAAAATCTGTTGAATCTGTAGCCCCGTGCACCATTCTTTGAACGATCTATCCGTAAACTGTGTACCGTTGTCACTTACAAGGTATAGTGGGACCCCAAAACAGAAAACTATATGTTCCCACGGGAATTTCTTGATGTTTGATGCTTCGATTTTCGCCAATGGCTTGGCCTCGACCCATTTCATGAAGTAGTCGACGGCCACCACTAGATATTTCAGTTTTCCCGGGGCTAAAGGAAACGACCCCACTAGATCCACTCCCCACTTCTGGAATGGCCACACGGCTGTGACCGGTATTAACTTGTTCTTCGGTCGTATTGTCTGTGGTGCATACTTCTGGCAGCTGATACATTTTTGCAGTTCTTCTACGGCCATGTTGTGCATTCCCGGCCAGAAGTATCCCGCGTTTGTTATTTTTGCCACTACTACTCGAGGACCCGCGTGTATGCCGCAAATGCCTGCGTGTATGTCTTGTATCAAGAACCTTGCTTCTGATGGTGTTACACATCGCAGGGCTGGTCCCAAGTAGGATTTCCGGTACAGGTTTCCTCCGTGCATTTCGTATTGCAGGGCTTTTGTCCGGATCTTCATTGCCTCGCCTTTATTATCCGGGAATGTTCCCTTTTCCAAGTATTGCTGGATAGGGGTCATCCATGATATTTCTGCTGCGAATACGTTGTGCACTTCCGCCTCGTGAGTTGATGGCTGTCTTAAAGTCTCCATGTGAACATTTTCCTCAGTGCCTGAAGATGCCAGCTTGCTAAGAGCGTCCGCGATGTCATTCTTATGCCTTCTCACATGAATGAGTGTGATCTTTTCAAATTTTGACATCAGTGCTTTTGTTTTTTCCAGGTATCTTGCCATTGTGTCATCCTTGGCTTCATAGGATTCGTTAACTTGATTGTTTACTAGCAACGAGTCCACGTGAGCATCAACTCTTTTTGCTCCCATTGAAAGTGCCAAGCGCATTCCTTCTAGCAATGCCTCGTATTCTGACTGATTGTTCGAGCATTCAAAGTCAAAACGCAACGCGTGTAAAGACTTTATTCCTTCCGGGCTTACTAGCATTAGCCCGGCTCCCGCTCCTTTTCTATTTGACGCGCCGTCAGTGTATAGTTGCCATGCTGAGCTTTCGTCCCCCGTCACGGGTTTGTGACTTTTCCCTGGTAGCTGTGCTTTTTCATCTTCCGGGATTCCAGCCATGAAGTCTGCTATGACTTGTCCTTTGATGGATGTTCTCTTCTTGAATGTTATGTCTAAAGCTCCTAGCTCAATGGCCCACTTTGCTAACCGCCCTGAGACTTCTGGTCGGTTCAGAATTTTTCCTAAAGGGAACCCGGTTAACACTTCGACCTTGTGCCCTTGGAAATACCGGCGTAGTCGGCGGGATGCATATACTAATGCCAGCACCAGTTTTTCCAATGTTGGGTATCTTCCCTCTGGGTCGGAAAGGACCCGACTAATATAGTAAACTGGTGTCTGTAGGCTTTCCCTTTCTACCAGCAGGACGGCACTAACTGCATGATGTCCGGCTGCTACATACATTTTTAAAATCTCTCCGGGCTTTGGAGCAGTAAGTGTGGGTAGGTTGCTAACAAATACCTTCATTTGTTGAAACGCTTTCTCCGCCTCTTCAGTCCATCTGAACTTGTTCTTGTTTAGACACTCTTTCAGGGTAGATATGAAGGGTAGAGACCTTTCTGCGTGTCGTGCCGGAAATCGGTTAATGGCCGCTAGCCTCCCATTTAGAGTCTGAGCCTCTTTCAATGTCTTCGGGGAGGGCATGCTTGTAATGGCTGTTATCTTCTCCGGGTTAACCCTGAAACCGTCTTTTGATACTACTCCCAAAAATCTCCCTTCTTCCATCCCGAAAGAACATTTCCCGGGATTGAGCTTGATGTTATACTCTCGCAGTGTCATGAATGTTTCTTCAATATCTGTGATGATATCCTCTTCCGTACAACTTTTGATCACCAAATCATCAACATAGACTTCTAGGTTGCGACCGATTTGTTTCTCGAATGCTTGGTCCATTAATCTCTGGTATGTTGCTCCTGCATTCTTCAATCCGAAAGGCATCTTTGTGTAACAGTAAATGCCGGCATCGGTGTGGAATGCCGTGTTGTCTTCATCTTCCCGGGCCATCTTTATCTTGTGATAACCTTTGTATGCATCGAGAAAACATTTAAACTTGAATGGTGCCAGCGAGTCTACCTTAAGATCGATCTCCGGGAGAGGATATGCATCTTTCGGGCATGCCTTATTCAGATCCTTGTAGTCTACGCACATTCGCCAAGTCCCGTCATGTT
This sequence comes from Ambrosia x helenae, assembly GCA_030844895.1. NCBI lineage: Eukaryota > Viridiplantae > Streptophyta > Magnoliopsida > Asterales > Asteraceae > Ambrosia > Ambrosia x helenae. The sequence goes on from CM061231.1 coordinate 146,073,019, forward strand.
TTTTGACCATGACCGGGTTGGCGACCCAAGTATGGTACTTGGTCTTCCGTAAGATGCCTGCCTCTTCTAACTTTTTTACCTCTTGAACCACCGCCGCCCGTCTTTCAGGTGCCATGCTTCGCTTTTTCTGAGTAACGGGTTTGATGGATAAGTATGTTGACAACTTGTGTTCTGCTTTTGATCTTGCTATGCCCGTCATGTCGGCGTGTTTAAAAGCGAATACATCCAGGTTTCTTTTCAGCACCTGTTTGAGCTTGTCTCGTGCTGCCATGGACAGGGTGTCTCCTAGCACGATCGTCTGTTCAGGGTATTCCGTATTTAATACCCATCTCTCCGGGCCAACTAATCCTGTTGGTGCCTGGCGGTGTGATTTGTAGTCTGTGGTTGCACAAGTTCTGTCCCCAGGCACCGTAACTACCCCTTGAGGGGTTGGGAACATCAGGAAGCCCCTGGCCGTTGATACCAGGGCGTCGATTTTTCCTAGGGTATATCTCCCCATGATCACATTGTACTGGGAGTTGGCTGGAATGACAAAAAAAGTGACCAGAATCGTTCTTTCCTTCCGCCCATCCCCAATAGTGACTGGAAACGTGAGCTACCCCAAAGGTTCAATGCTTTCACCTGTGAAGCCTCTCACAGGTCCTCTCGCGGGTTCGAGCATCCTTTGATCTTCCGGGTGCATACGCCGGAAACATGGCTCATATATGATATCTTCAGAGCTGCCGGTATCTACGAGGATTCTCCTCATGCTATAATCCCCGACCGCGGCGGAGATCACCAAAGCATCCATGCTCAGCATCCGGTAATGAGGAGGTACGGTGATGGTCGCCTCCATCCACGGTTTTATCTTTTCAAATGATCTCTTTCGATCATACCTTTATTCAAATTTTATCATATTTATTTCCCAAGGCCTTTTTCCTGCAGCCTTCTCTGCTCCAGCCGACGAGGTGTTTGGCTTTACATCTCTCACCAAGTGTGCTAACTTTCCCGTCTTGAAGAAGTATTTAATTTGTTTCTTCAGCTGGAAGCAGTCGTTTGTCTTGTGTCCAACACCCTTATGGTAAGCACAGTATTTAGACTTGTCTTGTGATGGTGACTCCTTCAACGGACGGGGCGTGTTAAGCCTTAAGTCTTCGGACTCCAATATTTGGAGTGGTGTTTTCGTCAGCTCCGGGTATTCGAACCTTGGCTTCGAGCTTTCTCCTTTTCCCACGAATGTGTTCTGGGACCTTTCGGATTGTCGTCGGTCATCTCTTCGGTCTTCCCGGTTGTCATTCCGGGAGTACGGAAGTCTGTCCGATCTTCCTTTATTTTTGGAACTTTGTTGATCCCTGAAGCCCTCAGAGTTTTTTATCGTCTCTTGCCTCTTCCTTACAGCATGGTTCATGGCTATGGATTTTTCTTGTTTCACATAGGCCTTCGCGATGGTCATCATTTCATCCATGGTCTGTGGATAACCCGTCGGGCCGTGTAACTTTCGTAACAAACCATCGTCATTTACCCCCATGGTGAAAGCAATACATGCTAATTCTTCGGTGAGCCCGGGGATCTGCAATCTTTCTTTGTTGAATCGAATGATAAAATGCTCCATTGACTCATTATCCCTCTGTCGTATGTGCATTACCTCGTCTCTGTATTTGGTGTGCCTTCTTTGCTGACTGAACTGTTGTGAGAAACCCTTTACGATTTCATTCCAATTGGATATGGACCCGGGTGGTAAGCTATCCCACCAGACTCGTGCGGCCCCAACAAGAGTCTGGACAAACATGTGACACCAGGCTTGCATGGGCCAATCCTTCGACTGTCCTGCAGACTCGAAAATACTCATATGGTCGTCCGGATCCCCGGTCCCGTCATACTTTCCCACGGTTGATGGTAGCTTTAGATTGGGAGGCAAAGGGGCGTTGGCTATCCGGGTGGTGAACTTCGAGTATGTAATCATTGCCGGAGGTCGGTAAGGTCGAGTTAGGTCTTCGTCATCCCCTTCTCCTCCAGGACCAGGAGCTCGGGTACGTGTTACATCTTGCATCCCGGGCTGTGACACCCGAGGTAATGGTTGACTTGATACCGGTGTGTCTTCATATGACAATCTCGTCCCTACTCCTCCGAGGAGTGTTTCCATATTTTGCCGAGCCGGATGGGTTGTACTTCCCGGCCCTATGTGCATGGGTTGAGTCGGTGGGTACATGTAAGGGAAAGTGTATGGATAAGGGCTTAACGCTACAGAAGGGTACATGTACCCGTAAGGTGGTACTGGAAACTGTGGAAAGTACGAATGATTTCCGGGGGTGACCGGGGTGTATAGGGACATAGGGGCGGAGGCCACAGACGCGTTCATTGCCGCCGAAAATAAAGGTAAACTTGATGTTGCATTCATCCATGATGCGGCCGCCGGGACAGACGAAACCCCCATAGCTGTTACAGATGCCGCTATTGGTCTTGAGTAGGTGTTGGTTGGAGTCGGTCCAGCAAACAAAGGTGTGGAGACAGCTGAAACTGCGGGAGGCATAGATCGAAGTGCTGTCGGGAGTGTGGTGAATCCTGGGGGCTGTTCCATCAGTATCTCTTCGTCTATGTGTTCTGCTGAATGGCGGTCTTCTCCTGGTCTCTCCAGGCCTTCAGGCATTAACCCATGTTGAACTGTGTTATTTGTCGTCATTTTGATCGAGTGGGAAAGATATCTTCTTGCCTTGTTTCTGTCCCACGGATGGCGCCAATGAAGAAGTAAGAACCTGTATGATGCTCTGAGTCTTCTAGATGATACAAAAAGACCTTTCCCGGTTCGTTCAAAGATGAGTATGAAGATTGTTCCTACAAAAGAGAACACCGTTAGGACTCGCCACAGGATTGGGGGTAACCCTGTGACCACCCTCCGGCGTGAGAATAAGTATATGTTTTCTAGTAAAAATGGATGTGGTATATAGTTAGGCCTGTAAACGAACCGAACGAACACGAACACAGGCGTGTTCGTGTTTGTTCATTTAACTTTAACCGAACACGAACACGAACACATAATCGAACACATTTTTGTGTTCGTGTTCATTCATTAAGAAATTTGTCGTGTTCGTGTTCGTTTCTGTTCGTTCATTTAAACCTAAACGAACAGTTCATGAACATAAACGAACACAAATGATCAATATAAACGAACACAAATGAACATAAACGAACACAAACAAAAATAAGTTAATAATGATTTATGAACATAAATGAACGTTAGGGTTAGGGTGGAGAGCGGTTGTAAAGTGTGGGGCTGTGAAGTGTGAAGAGCGGCTAATAAGTGACATGTTTAGAATGTTAGGGTTAGGGTTAAGTTTTTAGAACATATGAATTAAGGTTACTTAATAAAAGCAAATAAATAATAAAAATAAAGCTAAGTTTAATTAAATGAACATAAACGAACAAAATAAACGAACATAAATGAACGAACATAAACGAACGTTCATGAACATAAATAAACGAACACAACGTGTGTTCATGTTCGTTCATTTATTTAAATAAACGAACATAAACGAACTTCCCGCCGAACAGTTCATGAACAGTTCATGAACGTTCGGTTCGTTTACAGGCCTATATATAGTGAGAGTAGAGATAGTGATGATGTGCTTTTACCTTTCATTCTCCTTTTATAGTTGTTAGTTTGTTCTTTCATCCGGCCCTTTTGCGATAGGGAGAAATTAGTGCATGGATGTATGCCCATTGACTTCGCCTTTTGACCATCCTTGTATTAATTATTCTTGACCATTTATGTTGACCATTTTGACTCATACGAGTTAGTTGGGCCTTTCTTTATTGGGCTCATGTTAATGTGGTATGGGCCAAATTGATCTGGGTCCTACCTTGTCATACACCTTTCAAAACCCTCGTATGCTAATTATCCAGCTTGTAAAAGGGTAACTCTGAATAAAATAAAGAAAGCCCAAGAGTAATGAAATAAAATTTAGAAAGGATGGTAAATATGGATCTTTTATGTGGTGAACCGTACTATTTGAGTATGGATGTAAGAAAAAACCCCGAGCCCAATGGATATACCTGAAAGCCGAATCATTTTGGACGAGTATACCTCATACTGACGGTTATGGGACTGCGTTAGAGATTGGAAAAAAATATTCCACGGGCACGAGGCGAGTGTCGATACCATGACAGTGACCGACATCGGTTTTTCGGAAAAGGTATTAATGTTGTGTAATGTGTAATTAAAATGCAATGCACATTTTTTATTGTACTAAACAAAATGATAACGTCAAAACAACATTAATACCAACTAGTGTTTTAGTTACCCGCGCTTCGCTGCCGGAGCTCCTGTTGCGTTAAGGGTTTGGTGCACGTTAAAGATCGCGCTTCGCTGTGGCATCTCCTGTTGCGTTGGTGTTTGGTGGACATTAAAGATAACATTAAGTGACTGTTATTCTCGCGTGAGCTTAAAAAAATAAGTCGCCGCCCATTACCTTGCAAACCAGCATTAACATTACAACAGTTGGGTTGCCTATTATTGACTTGATATGGAGCCCAAAGTATTCCAAAAGTGGCAGCCCATTAATTGTTCACCTGACCCATAATTTTCAATTATGGCATCCCATTAATTGTTCACCTAGCCCATAATTTTCAATTATAGCAGCCCACATGTTTCAATAATGGTGGTTGTGAGACAACATATGTACACAATAGCACAAAGACACTATTGAAGTGTCTTTGTATTAATACTAGTAGGAACCCACGCGTTGCAGCGGAGCTGCACGTTGTTGAGCTGTTGCATTTGCTTAATCGTCGCGTTGTTGTTTTCTACTTGATTTGAAGCACCGTAAAAATGGTGAGGAAAGTAAAGTGACAATCTAGTCAGCTTGTTGGAGTACCTAAGCAATAATATGTAACGTGTGAGCCCCTATGTGTGTGTCTCGTACAAAATTCATTTATACGTGCGAGATATTGTATTGTGAACCCGTGCATTGCAGCGGAGTCGACAATTTACAGCGGTGGGAGTCGCCGATGCTCTTTTAGTGAGCGTAATATAACCTGACATGCCTAAATACCTATTATATTTGTGTATTACGAAAGTTGTAAGAACAAAAAAAACATCGTTAACTAATTTTCAATGCAGCCGACAAAAGTTAAACAACCAAAATCATTCCAACAAAAGTTAAGATATGGACAATCATTTACTTGTTTGTTAGTAAAGCCTTTTTATCATATACATCATCAATTCTCTTATGAGCATTTGTTGCATCATCCTTTAATTTTAATGCTCTTTTAACAACTCTCATGAATAGCAAAGATTCATCATGGAAGTCATTTTCTGCTACGCATATGATAGTGTTATCTTGTGAAAACCTCAAGTCACGAATATTAAACATAAAAAGATTGGATCTAACACTCGGATTTCTGGAAGATAATCCCTTTCTATTCTAGCCTCTCAAGTAGAAACATCGTAGTACCAACTTCTGAAATTTTGCAAGCATGGAGAGGGATATTTAGGAATCTTAATTATTCTCACAACTTTTGTCGGATTAACGTGTAACCCCATATATTTTTTCTTCCCACTAAGGGGTCAATATTTTTTTACATCAATCTTCCAACGACCTATGGTTTAAACACCTTAAACTTTGAAAAAACATTATTTTCTAATCAAATTTTTAACAAACCATGCTCCAGAATCATTTGATGGATTGATCAATTTCAACTTGCTTAAATCATGAATATTCAATCTAGGAAGAGTTTGTAGATCAAATTTATTTTGAAATATTGAATACTTTCTTCCTTTCTTTTAACCACAAATATCTTTCTATCATTATCAAAGTTACAACATACAATATTTTTGGTTGGGTGTTGCGTTGTGGTCGGAGGTGGCCGTGGGGTTGTCGGAAGGCGGTAGTTGTACTACGGGCCGGAGTAGAGGTGGTTATGGTTTTGTTGTAGGACTTCAGTCTGCATGAACGTGGTTAGAAACAGAGAGGATCGAGGGAAACATGTTTGGTTCGTGGGTTTTTTGGTCTTTAAATAGATGTGTTCCGATCGGTATCATTTCAATTGCTTTGTTGATTATTGAATCGCATTGAGTGAGTTGAATTGAATGGTTAGTTACAAGTTAACGGTTAGCTGACCATTTCTCTTTTCCATGTCGGCTCCATTTTCTATGACGATGTGTAGATATATGGGGAGAAGATGAATGACATGTTTCTTTTCTTGTATTATTCACATTTTATATTTCTATTATTATTATTATTATTATTATTATTATTATTTTATTTTTTTTATTCATTTGGTATGTAAAATATCATATAAATTCTTATTTTTTTTGTCTTTTTATGCATTTAATCAATAGAATAGTTATTTAATTGTTGTATTAAATTTACCTTGCAATTTAATAAAATTACAATTTTACCCATATTGATAAATATGAAAGGACTCTTTTACCCGTTCAGAACTCATTATATAGATATATAGATATAGATAATACCGGTATCCATTTTGATGTTTTTTGGTTTTGATACAAGTCGGTTTTGAATTTTGATGTTTTGTCAATCACCCGTACACATGTAGTCATGTACATTGCAGGCTTGCAAGCCCAACAAAAAAACTTTTAACATACAACAAAGATGTCTGACTTAATACGCAAGCATTGTGGACTACAACAAGCCTGGCCCAAAAATAATCAAGTTTGATTTAATATGCAGCATAAAATATTACAGCCCAACATATACATTGCATACCAAAACTCCAAAAGAGGTGATTTCTGACATAACCCCACATAAAAATTACGTATATAATATACAAGTTCAATCTACTAATTCATTTACAATCAATTTAACCAGCAATCTATTTATTATAGGGTATGTTTGGCAAAACTAGCTGGAGGCTGGTAGCTGGAAGCTGCAAGCTGGTAGCTACAAGCTGGTAGCTGGAAGCTGTTAGCTGGAAGTTTTTTAAATATATTTTGGTGTTTGGCAGAGTAGCTGGAGCTTTTAATAAAATGTATAAAATGACCAAAATGGTCATAATTAAAAGATTGTAAAGAAAGTTTTATTTTATTTTTAAAATAGAATGGGTATTTGTGTCATTTATTAACTAAAAGCTTGTAGCTAGTAGAACTTTTTCTTAAAAGCTACCACTAGTAGCTTTTCACTATAGAGCTTTTTCTCTAACCTAAAAGCTTCCAGCCCCTTCAACCAAACAAGGCTTTTTATTAAGTAGTAGCTTTTTCTTAAAAGTTTGAAGCTTGAAGCTCCTAAAAGCTCTTAAAAGCTCCTTGCCAAACATACCCATAACCCGTTTCCAACTTACTTATAGTTCATTTGCAACATACCAACTTGTTTGGACCTTTAGATAAACGGATTACACGTGTGTTATTCATGGTACATGATTTTAACTTTTACGTGTATATAGGTTAGCGTTGATAGTTTTTAACACAAACAAATACATGGTTCATTCTTCGGATCGTCATTTGCAACTTGTCACCCTAAAACTTGGATCGTCAATTTCAATTGTAAACATTTCAACGTGAAATGATTGCTGCCCCTATTTTTATTCATGAATATCAAACAACATTTCAAATAATATTTAACTTTATTCTTTTCTTATCAACTTAATATAAAAAAATTATTTATCTATATAATTAACTTTCTTGATTTATTTTAATTGTTGAAATCACTTGAAAATATATCAGTCACATGATACACATAGCTGGTCAAACATTGTCATGCGTTTTCTCATGTACAAGAATATGATGATATCACCAAATACATAGATAATAACAAAACAAACATGGCAAAGACACTAGAATCTTCTATAAAATGAATTTATAACTTACAATTTTCCATCAACTACATGTTTTCAGTCAAGTTTAATTAAACAATCCAAAACCTATGAAGACCGCTTTAGTGTTTTCAGTCCAATTTGGTCTCTTGATCTTGGTTCAATGTGTTAGAAATCAATTTGACCCCCTTTTAAGATTCCAAGAGGTTCAACATCTTAAACAAACGTACGAAAGTCCAGAGTTAACGACTGAAGATTTTGTGGTTCACGTAAGCACACAACGCGGGCTGAAGTCGGCTGACAAGATTTCAAGATTACCGGGGGAACCAAGACGGTCCAAGTTTAATCAATACTCAGGTTATGTAACCGTTGATCCACATCATGGTAGAGCTCTTTTCTACTATTTTGTAGAGTCAAGACACAAGCCTTCTAAAAAACCTCTTGTGTTATGGCTTAATGGAGGTACAAAAATACCTAACTTTAAAATTTTATAGATATTTAACTACCAATCCTTTTATTCTCCACTAACCACTAAATTTATCCTAGGACCTGGATGTTCTTCGATTGGAGGCGGAACAATGATGGAACTTGGCCCGTTTCGAGTCAATAAAAATGGTAAAACTCTATCAATAAACAAATATTCTTGGAATAAAGGTAAACTATTTCTTGTTATTATTCAATGTCTAATTGTACACTTTGTTTTTATGCGAAAAATAATTTAAGAAAATTGCAAAAATAATTTTTTTTAATTGCTAAGTCACACGCCTTTTATTGTAGTGGCTAATATGCTATTCCTGGAATCTCCTGCTGGCGTCGGATTTTCATACTCCAATAAATCTTCTGACTATGAAGCCCCCGGAGATGCACAAACCACAAAAGATTCATACGTATTTTTAATCAACTGGTTGGAGAGGTTCCCGGAATACAAAACTAGAGATTTTTACATAGCTGGGGAAAGTTACGCCGGCCATTACATACCTCAACTTGCCGAATTAATCATTAGAAGCAACCAAGACAATAGTCATACTGCAATCAACTTGAAAGGGATTGCGGTAAGCATGATCATAACACCATGACTTTAAAAAAACAAATTTATATAAATTTATGGTCACAAACTATTATTTATTTATTTTTTTCAGATTGGAAATGCATTTATTGATGATGAAACTCAAAGTAAGGGAAAACATGACTTTTTGTGGTCACGTTCTATAGTTTCGGATGAAATCCACGATGGAATCCTTGCAAATTGTGACTTTTCGTGGAATTCAGTATTGTCTGATATATGTAAAGCTTATATTAATGAAGAGAATTACATCGTTGGGAATGTATTTCCGTTTGAGATTTATGCTCCCTTATGTGTGAATGGAACATCTAAAAAGGTAACTTCATGTTATACTTTTTTTTTTTTTTTTTTGTTATTAACTAATAAAAACCGCCTAGGGGTCTATTGGTCTAGATGTATGGTGCTTGCATTCACAAATTGGTGTGGATTTAAATCTTTGTAGGGATTAGGTTATGTGATATTTAGATGTAAAATATGTTGTTGAGAAAAGTTAATAAAGTCGTCATAATGTCTTTTATACTAAAATCTTTGTAGATTGCAGGTTTTGATCCATGCACACAAGACTATATCGAAAGTTACTTGAACATCCCTCGAGTCCAAAAAGCGCTTCACGCGAATCTCACAAGCATTCCGGGACACTGGCAAGATTGCAAGTAAGAACGTTTTCTCGAATTTTGTGTTCATACGATGTTTTAAAATTTGTTTTGAGCATAAGAAGGTTCATACGATTGGTTTATTACCTTTTTTTCATAGTGACAAGATATTTGAAAACTGGACCGATCAACCGTTTACTATGTTACCAACTATCCAACGACTCATGGGGAGTGGCATCCGCTTCTGGATTTATAGGTAACTATCATACGTAAAGATTTGGGGAATTGGAATTAAATAATCCCAACTTTGTCGGTTTGGAAAGCAAAAATCCAACTTGAAAACTAGAATATAACAGGCCCAACTTGTATTAGTTTTTATTTCACTGGATCAAAACTAACTGGGTTTAACCCAGTTATCCAGTGAAATAAAAACTAATACAAATTTGGTCTGTTGTATTCCAGTTTTCAAGTTAGGATTATTTCCTTCCAACCCGACAAAGTTAAGATTATTTAATTCCAATTCCCCTAAAGCTTTTGCTAAATGTTACCTAATCGTTTTATATTTATATTTATTTTTTATATGATATTACAACCTGACATAAGAATAAATACATATAAATGACATAACCATAAACACATAATTCGGCTGTCATGCCAAACATGTGACACTTTCAAATTTCAAATGTCTATTAATACTTATTTACTAACTAAAAATATGTTACTATTTTCAATATTTTGTATTTAATATATATGATCATCCAATATAATGCAGTGGGGATATCGACAGTAGAGTGTCAGTGACAACAACAAAATATGCAATAAAGAAACTTAATACAACGATAAAGACACCATGGTACCCATGGTACTTGAATGGCGAGGTAAGAAACTATTAGTAACAATTTTAACTAGTGTTGATATCGTGTTTAATTCATTTAAATGATCATATTTTATTGTTTTGTTTATTATCAGGTCGGTGGGTATGTTGTCGAATACGAAAACTTAACGTTTCTTACCGTTAGAGGAGCTGGACACTTTGTACCAAGCTATCAACCTGAACGTGCTCTCGCACTATTCTCATCTTTTTTGGATGGAAAGCCTCCTGTGTCTATGTTGTTGTAGCTTTGGGTTCATAGTTAGAATCCAAGCATGCTTTTGATGTGTTGTTGAACTTAATTTGTGTATTTGAAGGAAATTACAATATATTAGCATGCTTATTATGTCTCCTAATACATGGTTTTAATATTAGACCAAAATGCCTATTTTTTATGAAATTATGAATGATAAAATTCTATATTAATGGCTTGTATGCCAATAACGTCCAGCCCAGCTGGTTGGAGATGAGAGGGTTTACTCCTTAGAGAGGTTCCCGCCCGGGCTTGGTCTCAGGTTTGAGTCCCCCCACTCGCACTAAGGGGTGAGAAATTCAACACCCGCGTTTGGCATGGATTCGAACTGGGGTTGAGGAGTTGTGCGTCGTTTGGATTCTCCGCTGAAACACACCTTCCAAAAAAAATATTAATGGCTTGTAAACTTAATAAGATCTAATTAAATTACAGTTATAAAATGAAAAAGGAATAATACAAGTAAAAAAGTGAGTGAGAGCATGGGCACCAGCCATAATCACAAAGGAGAATGAGTACATTCATATGAGTAAAGGTGTAAAGTCATTTCAAAAGTAATTGTTCAACCATGTCTTATGGATCTTGCTTCAAAGAGTCCTAATGACACCTAATTGAATCCAATGATACAACTCTAAGATCATATATATCATAAAAAAAAAAACTAAAAACAAAGTTTAAAATTCTTGTTAAAATATCCAAAAAGAATAGTATTCGCAGTACGTCGATCGATACATTAGACAATACAAAAATATAACACTTAAATAATAAATAAAAAAACTTGTAGAGTATCTAAACAAATCTTGAACATCATAGTACGTTCAAATGTTCAATTGTACCTCTTGGGCGATTAAGAAAAGGAGATAGTCAATTTAAATATAGTTTCTAAATAATACTTATTACTTAAAAAATATATTATACTAATGCCCTTAGCTTAAAATGCGTGAGACTCTCTAAAACGTTTAGTTATAAAAAAAAATAGAGGTGCGGGACGAAAGCCAAAAGACTCATGAGTTTAAGTAAATGTAAAAAAAATTCTTATTTATGTTTATAACATAACTTAATTTTCTAGAATATGACATAACGCTCGTGCTGGGTTCAAAGGTCGGTGCTCAGTTGAATAATTCACAATTTGGTTGTTGAATCAGTTGAGAATGAATGTCACAGTCAGGTAAGTCATGAACTTCTTATCAGTACATTAGGGGTATGGGGGTTGTTGGGAAATCAGGTTGGGTGAAAGGATTAAAAACCAAGAACGGGGTTGATTTTATTGCTTTTCAAGAGACTAAAATCTCTGATAGTGGTCGGTTTGACGCTGGGAGTTTCTGGTGTAAGGGTGATCTCGAATTCGATATTGTTGAGGCCTCTGGTAGGTCGGGTGGCTTGATCAATCTGTGGAATCCTAAGATTTTTAAGGAGTCGGCCAGGTCAGATCCGAATTTTTTATTAACCACTGGTAACTTGGTTGAAGATGGATCGGTTTTGAATATATTGAACATTTACGCGCCTCAGAAAGTAGTGCTTAAAAGAGTGTTATGGAAGAAAATAGAATCGGTTATATTCAATACGCAAGGTATGTGGGTTTTGTCAGGATATTTCAATGCTATTAGGTATGCAGAAGAAAGAAGGAACTCCAAATTTAATCAGTCGGGTGCTTGTGATTTTAATAATTTTATTGATGAAGTTAGGTTGCAGGAATACTGTATGAGGGGGGATAGATTCACGTACATAACGGGCAAAGGAGCTGGTTTTAAACTAAGCAAAATTGATAGAGTTCTTGTTTGTCAGAGTTTTTTCAATAGGTGGCCTATGGCGTGTCTTTGTGCTCTCCCTAGGGAATTGTCAAATCATTGCCCTCTTCTTTTTTCGTTGGAGGACTCCAACATTGGATATAAACCGTTTCGGTGGTTTAATTCTTGATTGGAGAGGGAGGGGGTGTGAGGAGGTTGTTATAAAGGCTTCACATGAGTGCTCATTCACGGGTCAACCCGATAGTGTGATATGTCAGAAAGTCAAGTATGTTTGTGGGGTGTTAAAAGAATGGTGGAACGAGATGATTACGAAAGAAGGCGAGGATCTACAACATTTTAAAGAAGAGATTGAAAGATTGGAAAAATTGGTTGAGGAAAGGGAGTTCGAAGAGGATGAGGTTTGGGTTTGGGAAGAATGTAAAAAAGGGGTTAGTCAAATTAATCAGAATAAGAGTATGGATCTGAATCAAAAATCGAGAACTAAATGGGCTACGCAAGATGATGATAATACGACGTATTTTCATGGGGTCATAAATGGGAGAAAAGCGCTCAATGCTATTCCGGATTTGTTGGTTGATGGTTGTTGGGTTTCAAAACCTTTTTTAATTAAAAGAGAGGTGTCAAAGTTTTTTAGGAACCACTTTTCCAAAAATTAAAAACAGCGGCCGGAGTTGATATGTAGTAATTTAAAGTCGATACATTTGGAAGCTATTACCACATTGGAGGCACCTTTTACTAAGGAAGAAATAAAGGAAGTGGTCTTTGAATGCAGGTCAGACAAAGCTCCGGGTCCTGACGGCTTTAACTTCAGGTTTGTCAAACATTTTTGGCATTTTCTTGAAGATGATTTTCTTCGTCTTATGACTGAATTTCATAAATCCGGAAAAATTAGTAGAGGGTGTGGTACTTCATTTATTACTCTTATTCCAAAAACAAAAACCTCAGTGGGTTTGCGCGACTACAGGCCAATTACACTTGTTGGAGTTATCAGCAAAGTTGTGTCAAAGGTTTTGGCTGCTAGAATTAAAAATGTCACGGGGAAGATCATTTCGGAATCCCAAACAGCTTTCTTGAAAGATCGATACATATTGGATGGTCCTTTGATGATCAATGAACTTCACAGATGGCTCAAGAAGTATAAAAAGAAAGCCTTTTTAAAGGCATATGACAATGTAAATTGGGGGTTCCTTATTTCGATATTGGGACAAATGGGCTTTTTCGTCTAAATGGTGTCTTTGGGTGAGCAGTATTCTGGATTCTGCGAGGTCTTCGGTGCTACTTAATCGCTCTCCTACATTTGATTTTAAATGTAATATGGGTGTTCGACAAGGAGATCATTTATCTCCTTTTCTTTTCCTAATTGTGATGGACGCATTAGCTAGTATTTTATCCAAAGCCATTGAAGTGGGGGAGTTAAAAGGAATAGATTTGCCGAATGGAGGGCCTACATGCTCTCATTTCTTAAACGCCGATGACGCCGTTTTGACGAGCGAATGGTCAAAGGACGATATAGACAAGATGGCGAGACTCCTTAGAGTGTTTTATTTATGCTCGGGATTGAAGATTAATATTCATAAATCTTATTTGTTTGGGATTAATTGCTCCGGGGATGAGGTAGCTGATATAGCTTTGATTTTGGGGTGTCGTGATGGCCAACTTCCTTTTGATTACTTGGGGATCAAAGTAACTGCTAATATGAATCAAGTTTGTCATTGTTCTTCAGTTATTGAGAAGATTCAGAGTCAGTTGACGTGTTGGAAGGCGAAGACCCTTTCCATGGGTGGGAGATTGACGTTAATTAAATTCGTGCTTTCAAGCTTACCGGTGTATTATTTATCGTTGTATAAAGCTCCCTCTAAGGTGATTGATTCTATTGAAAGGTTGATGAAAATTTTTCTGTGGGCTGGTAATCATGAAGTTAGGAAACTACATTGGGTGAGGTGGTATGTTGTTACTACGCCTAAAAAGGAGGGAGGGTTAGGGATATCTAAAATCGCTGAAGTTAATGTGGCTTTATTGACTAAATGGGCATGGAGATTCAATAAGGAGAAACATCATCTTTGGCGCAAGGTAATCGAAACGATTCATGGTGGGAAGGGGCGTTGGGTTTTTCTCCCGGTTAAGAGACAGATTACGGGTAGCTGGTAGACTACTGTAACGAAACTAGAACATATCAAGCTGCAAGATAGGTCTGTTCATTCGTTCATAAGGGGCACGGTTGGGGACGGCTTGGATATTAAGTTTTGGATGGATAATTGGTTGGGACGACCTTGTTAAAAGACAGATGGCCAAAACTATATGCGCTTGATGCTGAAAAAGGATGCATAGTACAACAGCGGTTGTCACATAGCAACGGTTAGATGATATTTAGTGCTGTCTGGAAGAGAAATCCCAATACAATGGAGGAGCTATCCGAAATGCAAGACCTTTACTTTATGATTCAGAATTTTTCTTTTACAGGTTTAAAAGACGAGTGGAAATGGGACGACTCGACTGCAAGCACCTTCTCGGTTGCTGATGTTAAAAAAACTGCTTCGAAAAGGGAGGGATACTCGTCGACCTCATAATATGCAATGGGAAGCGTGTGTGCTATTGAAAGTCAATGTGATAGTATAGCGGCTAGAGATGGATCGAATCCCCACTAGGGTAGTGTTGGTTCAGCGACGAATTAACATTGTAGATACCTCCTGCGTTTTTTTGCCACAGCTCGGATGAAGATGTGCAACATTTGTTTTTATGTTGTGCTTTATCTTGTGGGGTTTGGTCAATTGTTAGGAATTAGTGTAAGGTGGCTCCAATCAATGCTAACGAGATTAAGGACATACTATTGTTGCACGAAAAAAACGACTACTTCGAAATGGGCAAAGAAAGTCATTCGGGGCATCATTATGATCACGTTTTGGGTCATTTGGAAGGCTCGAAATGAGAAAGTTTTTGAAGGGAAACATCCAAGGGTTGGAGATGTAGTTGTAAATGTTAAGTCATGGACGTTTCTTTGGTTGAAAAGTAGGTCGATGTATAGAAACCTCAAGTGGGATGCATGGGTTGTTTATCCATTATACATGATGTAACTCTTTTTATTGGGTGGTCCTCGCTTTGAGGACTTATCAGCGCATTTTTTAATGAAGTTACTATTAAAAAATTAGAAACATTTATTTATTTATTTTTTCTAAGTTCCAGCATTATTTATGTTGAAAAATGATTTGCGTTCAAGATGTACAAAAGATGTGGATTAAGAAGTCAAATTAGGTGTTAACCTAACTAAAAAACGACTTACCATTCTTAGGGTTTATAATAAATTCGTGTAACATGTATTTTAAAAATGTATGTTATTAACTAAATACGCTCATAGATAAAGAATACTTGAGTAGTAAAGTTCTTATATTGCGTATTAAATAATTCTTTTAACATAAGTCAATAGAGAAGTTAGGAAAAAAAATTAACACAAAAGAGTTGGTAAATTTAAATGATCGGTCAATAAATCATTTTAGGAAAAATTTTGTTCTAAGACCCTCCGTAGTGTAGTGGAGGGCGTTATACTGAAAAAAAAAATAGCGTCCCCCTAACACCGCTACGGGGGGCTCCATTTTTCAAAAAGTGACTTTGGCGCTATCCAAATAACGCCGGATGTTTAAAAGCCCCACCAATCTACAGCTGCCACATCATACTCTCTCTCTATATATTATTAGTTTATTATTTTTTTTAATTTAAAACATATAATAAAATATTAATATAGGCTTTATAAATAAAGCCCCACCACTACACCCCCTTTTCACTTTATCTCTCCATGCTGACTCAGCTGCCACGTGGACCAATCAGAAAGGGGGGCTTTATATATAAAGCCCCCCACTACGCATGGTCTAAGCATCACGGGCAACCCTTAGACCATGTGTAGTGTGGGGCTTTATATATAAAGACTCCCTTTCTGATTGGTCCACGTGGCAGCTGAGTCAGCATGGAGAGATAAAGTGAAAAGGGGTGTAGTGGCGGGGCTTTATAAATAAAGCCCCTATTAATATTTTATTTTATCTTTTAAATTAAAAAATAATAAAATAATAATATATAGAGAGAGAGTATGATATGGCATGATGTGATTGGGTGGGGGTTTTATTGCCGGGCGTTATTTGTATAACGCTAGAATCACTTTTTCAAAAATAAAGCCCTCCTGTAGCAGTGGGGGGGGGGGGGGGGGAGGGGCTTTATTTTGTAATATAGCGCCCTTTTATTTGCCCACTACGGTGGGTCTTATGATTTATGATGGTCGAGAAGGTCATTAGGCTAGGGACGTAATTATAGCAGGCACATTTTTTTTATAAAATTCTTATATGTATGTAATTTTTTAAATAGAAAACTCATTTAATGCTTAAACTTTGGCCTATTAAAACTCAAAAATTTTGTTAAGTTGTAAAGTAACTCATAACGCATTTATAGGCCGAATACTTATTTGTCCGCTAAAACTCATTCAATTACTCAGATTTCCCTAATTTGCAATGTTTACGGCTATAACTTTGATCGTCTCCCCTAAAATTTAGGTTAAGTTATTTAAATTTATTAAGCTTAAAATGAATATTTTTTTAATGGCTTAGATAGGGCCAATCACCTCAACAACATCCACTAGTGGAATGGCCTTTGTTCACTTAATGTGATCAAGGGTTCGATCCTCATTCTCATCATTTATGGTTTTGATATTTTGCCAAGTGATGGTTGAGCATGCTCTCTTCAGAGTGGCCAGGTTCGATTTGGATGCCCCCTGGTTTTCTACTACGTTGCATTTACTCTAGAGAGGCTTGCCTCTTGTGGAGGGTGCAACATCTGTCAAGTGGCAAGTGACGGGAAATTTTTCGGGTGGAAGCCTTTGTGCCCCTTATGCGCAGCCTCGACTCACTTGTGGGCTGGCCACTCTCGCATCAGTGTGGACCCGATTAAGACAACATAGTCTGGCCATTGTAGAGTGACTAGAGAATCCCCTTCTAGGGGTTGTGATGATCTTCACCACAACATAGAAAAATCACGTTCCAAAAAAAAAAAAAAAAAAAAAAAAAAACTCAACTTAAACATGGTGGATTTACAAAAGCAACAAGACACACGTATGGGAAAAAAAGTTTCCTAAAAGAATTGAAATCGCATGTACCATAGCATCAGCAAAACCGTGCAAGTCTTATATTATCTTAAACGGGTTGGAAACGTTCATTTATATATACTCTAAATATCAAAAACCAACGATACCATATTTGGTGGTTTTGGTATTTTCCACATTTTATTATTTATATAACCAAAAAAAAGTCTACCCTTTCCCACCTACATATTTAAACACAACCGGCTCGGCTCAGCTCTGCTCATCTAGACTCGGCTCGGCTCAGCTCAACTAGTTTGTAGTCAGTCACAGCTTTAGGCCCACTTCTTTGGACCCACTTCTTTCAACCCACTTTAAGCAACTCTTCTAATACATATATTTACTTGATGGTTGACACATTGCACAAACCTTTCTCCAAATAATCAACCACCCATCTTCTCCGGTCCTTACATGGAAGTACAGGTGCTACCACCGTCTCCAGCCACCGATTTCAGCCTCGAAAGCACCTCTACCACTCCGTACGCCACCGCGCCGTCTAGTCCCCAGTCCACCATCCCATTCACTTGGGAAGAAAAGCCCGGCATCCCCAAACAACACATTCAACATCACTCACAAGAGTTTCACCAATCCGAATCCGAATTCGACTTCGCTTTCGGGTTCCTCGAGCGCCACTCCATATCCGCAGCCGATGAACTCTTCGACTGCGGCAAGATCAAACCATTAAAGCCGCTAAAACCACCACCACGTATGCATGGCTCTAACGACTCACCAAAGTCGCCTAAATCGCCAAAACAGCGGTTTAAAGAGGCGTTATCGCCTCGTAAGAAGGAGTTTGATCCGTTCTCAGAGGCTTTGAAACAAACTTCTAGTGAACCAAAGCAAATTGATGCAACTCACCAGCACGAACGAGGACGAACGACGAAAAACGCTAGACATAAACATAAGGTTACTCGTTCGTTATCGCCATTTAAAATAGGCGATATTGTAAACAACAATATTCGAAGTGGTTTTAAGGATCAAGTATCAACATCAACATGGTACAATAAATGGAACATTAAGAGTCTTTTGTTGTTTAGGAGTGTGTCTGAAGGAAGTGGTGTTACAAGGAAGAAAGACGAGTCGTTTAGCTATAGAAGCACGGATGATGGTGGTTTGATGGAGGAGGAGATGAGGAAGAAGGCGAATTCGTCGTATAAATCGGGGTTGATGGGTTGCTTGAGGTTTAATCAGAATGCAGGGAGTGTTCATGAGATATCTAGAGGGATAAATTCTGTTATGAAACGATGAATATTATGATGAAGATTGATTGATGAATTATTGGTAAGATTTTGATTACTTGTTCATTGTATACGTACAGGTGAATGTTGTTAATGTTATAGTTTGTAATGTGATCTTGTTAATGTGTTGTTTAATCATATCATATCATATCATATGATAATTGGGATTGTATAATGTGTAACTTTAATAACTTTTTTTTGAAAACACATAATGCTTCTTGGATTCTTTGTTTCAAGATTTTTTGTTTTCCCTTTCTTTTTAGTGATTTGCTTCAATAGGTTTTTTTGTTAATTTCTTTTTTTTTTTTTTTGGATTTTTTTTTAAGAATAGTGTTTCAGCGGTAAATCCTGTGTTGCAAAGCGACCACTGCCCATGATCAAATCCCATAGCACCACACGGGTTTCTCCTTTCAAACCCAATCGGTTAATTTTTCGGTGGAGCGTGAGATTCGAATTTGAGACCAAACACGGGCAGGAACCCTCCAAGGAGGTAAACCTTCCCACCTCAAACCAGTTGGGGAAATGACGAACCTAACCAGCTGGGTTGATGTGTGTTGGTCGGACATGTTGGTTTTACTTTTAGCGATTTGATGGTTTGACGGTTTGGAGCGGATATTCTTTTTATCCTTAGTTTGTTTTAAAAAGTTTACTATAATAAAGATTTTTATAACAGGCTGACTTGTTTGATCAGTTGGCTTTTCTTTTGAAGTGATCGTGTAAATTTCAATGGTCGAACCGATTGACTTACTTTGATCGATCAGTCTCTCTTTTGAACTAAAATGAAGTTGTGGGGTTATGCTTGTGTGAACATTCAATTGGAAAACCGCGTCTTATTGTGTGAAAACACAAGGCTACAACCCACCTTCTTTTGTTTGTGTTTTTTTTTTAAATTGAATGGTCAATGTTTATTCCACATTGCTAATGGGGACCATCGAATTACTAGTCAAATGTGTTGATGTTGAACGTGGAAGTGCTACACAACCATCTTCCATGTCCTTGGCTTTTTCTACATGGTAAAGAATATGTATTTGTTGACTATTTAGTACATCTATAACACGATATGTATATTATAACATGAATCTAAGGGCTTAAGAGGCGCTCTTAAAATATGAAATTTGTTTCACTGATTTTAACCAATTATACACTGCCACATCACTTCACTGATTTACTTCACTGATTCACTTTTTTGTAGGCAGCACTCCACTGATTCACTTCACTGAAATGTTTATATTTTATTATTTTTTAAGGAACGGTAATTAAACAAATTATCAAACATTATTTAACACGGTAAAATAAATAGTAGAAACACCTAAAATATTATAAAACGTCATCTCATAGCTCTCCAAACCTCGACCCTCGGGGGTTTATCATCGTTTACATTTCGGAATTCGTTACGGGCTTCTTCAATCCATCCATCTTCGTTTAAAGCCGGATTGTGGTTCATCCAATTAACGACTAATTGTTGAAATATTGCGCACTTCGCCTTTAAAGATAAAAACTTTCCACGTATCGCGTCCGTTGAACGATTGTTTTCACCCGTTTGTTCCTTGAATCTTGTGGCAACCGCTTTCCAAAAACTTTGCCTTCCCCGGGGTCCATGCTCTTGAACATAAAGATAGCTATTCACCAAGGCGAGTTCATCCTCTAAGGTCCAGATTGATGCTCGCACACGGTTTAGTGGGGGTGGGATTGGATTAGGATTTGGGTTTTGGTTTGCCATTTATAATCAACTTAAATCTAGACAATTGATTATTTTGATTAACGGTTTAGTGTGGGATGGATTGGATTTGGATTTACCATTTATATTAGATTAACGGTCAAAAAATTGTTACCGTTTTAATTAAATTTATTCAAACGGTCAAAAAACAATAAAATAATACTAAAAACGACCGTTGCAATTATTATCAATGGTTACCAGCCCGTTAACTAGAACCAGCAAACGGTTCACGGGACCCCTACCAGCACGGGTGGCGACGGTGTTACCGTGCTGGTAGTAGGGTACCCGTGCCCAATTCTGATAGCGCCCCGTCCACCCTAACACGAAATTTATAAAATTTATATGTTTGGGCTCAATTAAAACGTGCATGTGCCAAACTTACAACCACTTTAGCTAAATAGATCGGGTTTGGGGTTAATCGTGTGTGCGTTGATTGGTCAGTTTGTGGTTATTATTAACTTAACATGTATTTTCATCATGTTATTATACTAGGTGGTTTCTTTTTGTTTAATCCTAAAAAGTTAAAACAAGAATTAAACATCAATTTTGTAGTAGAAACACAATTTAATTCATATGCATTTGTGATATTTGTTAGTAAATTTACAATTTAGACAGGTAATATGTAAACGGAAAAATTAGGTTGAATTGTTCATATTCATGTCAACCCGTAAATACGCAAGTTGTACTTGGGTTGTGTGTATGACTCTATTTTCGAGTTCTTGTCGTATTCATGTTTAGAAATTTCCAAGTGGGTGTCGTATTTGACACATGAACACGAACCTTTCCATAATCTAGGTAACCGGTTGTTGGTGCTCGGAAATACTAAATTGTTGTTGGTTGTAACACCCTAGGCAAATCTTACATTGGACGTGAACAGTAGATATGTTGGGTTAATAAGAAATGACCCGTCTCAAACATCTGCAAAGCATTTGGGCTTAATGGCAGTAGATGAGAGAAGAACTTCATAGTTAAGCATCTTTAAGCAAAAGTAGTACAAATAGCTGAATGTTACTTTGGTGGTGGCAGTCAGCAATGGTCGTGGTGGTTCGTGTAAGTTAAACTGCCGTGGTAGTTAAGCTAAAGATGGTGGTGGTGGTGCAAGGTGTTGGTTTTGGTATGTATGTGTCTAGACAATTAACTACTGTGTGACAACAAAGCGACAAACATCCTATTGTAAAAAAATGTGTAATTTATAGTAGAGTTAGAGTGTGTGTGAATTGCTATTAAGAGGAAAATGAAATTTTGTAATTTTTGAAAAACTAAAATTAACGAGAAGGATGAAAAGTTGAAGTTTCTTTTATTATTGATGCATTTATGATAATTTATTGCAAAAATAATATACAAGAGACTTTAATAAGTTCCTTCTTGCAAGCTACATTTAAGATTTAAGAATATTTTATCTTTCGTTTTCATGTCTCTTATTTATCTAAAATTATTTATTTCCTGGATGGATGTGAAGGGCCCTCGACGTCAACCTCAACTCATGTCTATTCACTTCAGTACGACCATATACTTTCGGTCATCAACACCGACATCCTATTGTCGACATTTGATGACTATGATATC
This sequence comes from Ambrosia x helenae, assembly GCA_030844895.1. Lineage (NCBI taxonomy): Eukaryota > Viridiplantae > Streptophyta > Magnoliopsida > Asterales > Asteraceae > Ambrosia > Ambrosia x helenae. The sequence continues at coordinate 146,094,924 of CM061231.1, forward strand.
AAGAGCGCTACGATAGCAATCGCAAATTCGCCATGCTCTATGATTTGCAACCGACGGATTTCGCTTGTTATGTAATGGCATGTCTTCACTTGGTTAGTCAACTTTAAATATTAACTAGGGTCATAAAAGAAGTAAGTTTTTGTACTCGTTTTAACTACTAAAATCAACAAGGAGTTAGGCTACAAGAAAAAAATGGCCTAGTATTTCTTTATCAATGGAAAAGTTAGGTAGTATTCGTTTCATGAATTGTAATGGTATTAAAATAGGAATTCGCGCAACAAGTATAATATGATTTGGAATTTAGGTGTGATCATTTAATAAAATAGAATAAAACATCGATGGAATTGGAATGTATATTTCCTTTCCATATGTTGTTGTTCAATTAGAATTCATTTTTTTGTTGAAACAAACAAAATAAGAAGTGGAATATACATTCCAATTCTATCCGAATTCCATCCAGTTCCGTGAAACAAATGCTAGCTTAGATCTATTAACGCATCTAATCTCCTCTAGAAAAATGTATACTATTTTCTTTCACTTGTGTATATTACAAAATACTATTATGTAACTTCATTTTTTTATAGGGAAAAAAAAGTCGAAAACAGGTAAAGAAAAGAAAGGAAAACATTGTTTTAGATGGGACCATGAAATTATTATAGTCAATACTAAAGAGAAAGTGCTACAAAACATCCTCCATGTCCAAAGCTTTTTGCAAATCTTTTACGAATTTTTTACTATAAAAATCTTTTGTGATATACAAACTTTTGATGCATGTAATTACAACCTACCACCGTTAGGTCTTGCTTCAACTAAGATTGATCCACATATATAAATAAATACATAAATAAATAAATATACACACACACACACATTGTTAGCCTTGACACGAGTTATAGTATGCAACGGAATTGATCTAAATAGAAGGGGAGAGTGAGAGAGATTAGTATTGAATGCTTACCTTCATGTGAAGGATTGGCGACTGTTATGGTAGTATCTAGTGATAAACACGAAAATGGATGACTCGTATATAGTGTTAAACGCGCCATTATCAATAGTGGCTCATAACTCAATATAAAAATCGAACTAAACACGAAAGGTTGAGGTTGTAATGCGTTAGACAATAGACAAACAGTTGCAATCAACATTAGACATCTTAGACCATGTGTAGTGGGGCTTTATATTTATAAAGCCCCTGAATGTGATTGGTCCATGTGGCTGCTGAGTCAGCGTGGAGAGAGAAACTGAAAAAGGGGTGTAGTGGTGGGGCTTTATTTATAAAGCCCCTATTTTAATAATAAAAATAAAAGGGGTGTAAAATTTTGAAGATGTAAGAATCTAATTGGTTGGAGATAAAGTGAATCACTGCTTTTTGGGTGGTGCCTCCACGTGTATGAATTTGATGGGATAACACAATTCATTTCAGGCGTTATTGATATAGAGCCCCTACCTCAATTTGAAGAATAGCGCTTGGGTGTTCCGGTGTTCCGGGCGCTATTTTTTGTTTTCCCTGGCATATAACGCCCCACTACGGGTGGTCTTAAAAGATAAAACAAAACGAAATAAAATAAATTCAAGATTACAAATTTAGATGAAACTATTTATCATTTATATAGTATAAATTATTTAATTCCTAAAACCTAAGGGGCCTAAGAGACATATTTTTAACGATTCGAAGAGGGTATGCAAATCCTCAAGGACGCCTATGATTAAAATTATGCGTAACCTTTAAACTAAATGCAATCAAAGGCCAAATACAAAGCACCTCAAGATCACATAAAACCTCAAAGCACTCGTCTACTTTTCTTTATAGATCCTATGAGCATATATATTAATTAAAAAAAAAAAAAAAAAAAAAAAAAAAAAACCTAGGTGCCCATCACTTGTTAAGGGAGACCCACACGAAATATGTGCATTATTGTGATTGCTTTTACCTTTTTACTCCTATTTATTTCCCCCAATATTTTTTATATCTACACGGAATGTATATCTTAATTTCATGAGATAAAGGAAATATTACACTAGCTATGCACTCCTGCAGTTTACCATATGTGTGTATATAATATAATACAATGTACAGATAAAATAAAACAAACTCAAATTTTTTGTTGGTTTGTATAAAAATTGAACAATAATAATAATATTAATCGTCGGCAACCAGGGAGATAAGGGGCAAAGGACGGTTGGGGGTCCTGGGGAACTTTAAATAATTGGTCAACAGCCGGTTTATAAGACCAAATAAGTCCTAAACAGTCCAAACAATTGGCCTTAAAAGATCTAACCACCGAACCCAGGTCCCTACCCCCACCCTGAACATCACTCTCAATTATTGCATGATCCGATCCCGGTTACATGGTTTCTAAGTATAATTTATATAAACCAAAATCTATGTGAAATAATGAAATGTATACATTCTACAAATCTGTCTTTGTTTTTAGTTTCAATATTCAAAACAAGGATTGATCACAGAAAACTACAGCATCATTTCAATAGCCACTCATTTCCGGCACCAGATTTCCAGCTCATCGATTTCTGTATATAAAAAAATCAGTTATAAAACTATTTGTATTGACCGGCAACCCACCCGTTTTACCCTCTCTACAGATTTTTTTAGTACCACCAACTTTTCGAAGAGAAAATAATATGTAGTGACATACCAATGTTTATAAAGACCAAGAGAAGATTTTTCTCTCTCTTCGACTCTCTTCCTTGCAGCTTCCCTTGCTTTGAGTGCAGCTGCTTCCTCCTCAGATATAACTTTTGGTTTGTTATCTGGTCGTTTTCTCTTGTTTATAGCAAGAGATGATGGCTTGTTAACAGATCGTGTGGGATTTACAGTCGACCGCTGGGGTTTAGAGTCATTTTGACTTTTTGAAGTCAATGATGGTGTAGCAAACGTGGGTTTCTTTTGTATAGGCCCGGAAGAATGTTTAGCCGCAGCAGCAAAAGCCTCTTCCTGCGTCACCCATTTACCTGTCGCAATATCAAAAAATCAGAAGAAATTCAAGAAAGCTTTGTTTAGTACACAGGGCAGTTCCGATCAATGTTGTAACTTATCTCAAACGATTTAAACGGGTTAAAAGAAAGGGGCAACCCGGCCCCGTTTGACCCACACTATTAAACTATATGTTTTGACCGTTACCCGACCCACCCATTATGCCACCTCTGTGATTTACGGTTTAGTGATGGAGAATGTGGTTTGGAGTGTACCTAACGCATCGGTATAGTAGAAGCCAGAGTTTGGATCATAGTAACAACCATTACTTTTACAGTAGTAATAACCTGATGATGTGTCATGCTCCCATTCTGTCACAAATAAAAAGACTTAATATATTGATGAAAAAGACAACCCTACTATCGGTAGACGGTATATATGATTATTGAAACACGTCACAATTAGAATGTTATTACCAAGTTCTTTTAACATTATTACTAATTTTAAATTAATAGTATATCACTAACATCCAAATGTAGAGCCATCACCTGTCCCTTCACTGCTTGTCGGAGCACCTACCGAAGTTGCATTTTGAAAAGTTGATATGTCCTTCTGATAACTTCGACTTGCTTTCTGCCATTAATTTATTTAAACAGAATATATAAGAATAGTGACATATTATAGTCAACACCCTGCTTAGTATAAACACGAGATTTTTAATACTGGAACATGAGGAACAAGTTGTTTGATTAATGCATTAAATCCCTTATTTTGAACAAAACATTTAGACTGTTACTGAAATAACATAATATCTTTTACTCACAATTGACACATTTAAATGTTTATATAGAAAGTTAATAAACTTTGAACAAGATACTATAATAAGTGTATAGCAGGTCAACCCTAGCACCCAACCACACCTGACCCAGATTATTTTGACCCATACCAAAAAAACAACCCGGCTTGACATATACCAAACCTGCCACTTTGCCAACTCTATACTTAATGCCAGTAACAAAATATGAAGCTATTTAATGGTTTTGAAAACAGACACTTAATCAACCGAAAACACAACCATAATCAGGGCCGGCCTTGAGGGGGTGCGGGGAGGACTCCCGGCCCGGGCCCAATTTTTAAAGGGGCACTTTGAGCGGCGACGAGTGTAGAGTGTATTTTTTTCGCAAGTATTTTTATTCTGTTTTCAACCCAAAAAAAGATCTCATCTTAAACATCACTGGTTATAAACGCAAGAAGGTGAAGAGTAGATAAGGAAGAAGATGAGTTATACATGAAAAACTATATTTGAAGGATACGACAAAATTAAAAAAAAAAAAAGTTGAAGTGTGTTACTTGAGATTTGTATTGTGGTACAGTAATTGTGCAACCTTTGCAGTAAATTTTAATATATAGTAGTACTACAAAATAGTAATTGTCTCACGCTTATGCACATGATTCAAGTCAAATTCATTTCATTAAAAAACTTTTGAAATCTAGACATAAATAATGGCCAGATTATATGGAATTTTAAGAAATGGTGGTTTTTTTTATGAGCCAATTAGCCAAATATATTAATTTTTATAATTATTACGACACTTTCAGTTCTATATCCAGTTCGACCGGTCCGACTAGGGAACCGGTAAGGACACCGGTTTAACGTCCGCTTCGGTTATGAAAACATTGCTTAAAAGACATAGGACTAAGGGGCACATATTTCCCGGCTCGGCCCGGGCAACCAAATTTTCAGGGCCGGCCCTGACCATAATCACGGACCACTTTCAAAAAACGGCTAGAACTGGGAAATGAAGATACCCAACTTAATGCTCACAGATTAAAAAGTTTTTTTTTTAATGATCTGAAACAACACAAGAAGCACAACACAATAGCAAACACACCTCTTCAATTTGTGAGATAACACGGGCAGTTTCCTTTTTCTCTTTATCTTTGGCAACTTTCTCATCTCGCATGTTAGCAATCCTCTTGGTAACATTTTCTTTGTGACGTTGGCCAAGCTCGTGATTTCTAATGCTGGAGGTACTATTGTTTATGAAAATTTTGCATAAATCGCACCATTTTTTGCCCTGGCTAACCCAATACTGAAGAAGAAAGAAAGAAATGGAATGTCAGTGAGATAGTAAAGTATATCAAAGTTTACATGTACAAATTATAAACCACCGCATTCCAACTTAATGTCTTAATCACATATATAACAGGATCATTGAGCACATACACAGTAATTGTAGAAACCTCTATAATCAAACACATAACAGGATCAAAGGAAAATAAGAGAACAAATGTGGACAGTAGGCATTGAGTATGCAGCCTTAATACAATAATCAAGTATTTATGAAATAATCTGATTTGAGTTAATTCCAACTTAATTTGTGATTTGGAACAATGCATTGCAACATATACGACTCCATCTTGCAAACAGGATTCCAACTCAGTTTAACTAACATGAATCATTTTATTATCCTTATTATGACAACAATCAAGTATTTAAAAAATAATTTTATTGCATTTGAGTTTATTCCATGGTTGTAAAAATCCCGCCTAGCCTAGGTTTTAAAAGGTACGCCTTAGGTGCGCTTAAGCGCGAGGCTACCTGAGGCGCAGATCCATGCGCCTTATGTCACTCAAGGCGCACATTGTACCAAAAGCGCCGGAAAAGCGCGCTTTTTTGGCCAAAAAAGCCCATGAGGCACGCGTTTTTCGTACACGGAGTGTTTTTGTGCTTCAAAGTGTTATACATGTAGCTAAAAAGGTTGTACATTTAAGTAAAATCATAGATAAACCTGTTTTATATCTATATTTTGGGTAAAGGAAGCTAAAAACCTATAGGATATATAAAAAAAATTTATATAATCGTCTTGCGCCTCGCATATGAAAAGCCCACCGCTTTTGCGCTTTGCACTTTCTCCCTCGGTTTAAGACCTCGTCGCTTTTGTGCGCTTCGCGCTTTTTAAAACCAAGCACCTAGCCTCCGATTAATCGCTAGTCAAAGGTTCACCGATTAATCGCTAGTCGGTGGCTGTCTAGCAATTCCAGCCAAATTCCGGCAAATATGTAAATTTCAGCCTAATTCCAACCAAATCCTGTAGATTATGGTGATTAATCTTATATACCTAAAGATACGAGTCGATGAAGGGGTTAAAACATGTCTACTTAAAGAAAATTTACATTAACAAATGTGTATAAAACTAAAAATTACATATAAAATCCCAATCCGATTAATCCCTACTAATCCCAGTTAATCGTTAGTCGGTACCTCACCTACAGATTAGTGCCTACTGCGTAGCGATTCTTACAACACTACTTAATTCCAACTTCATTGTCAATTTATCATCTTATTATCTTAAATTCTATTTACTGAACCCAACCATTCCTCCCATAGATTTGTGGTTTGGAAAATTACATTGCTGGGAACGTAAGCTTTGTTCGGCCAAGCAGAGGGCAGCCGGCCCTAGACCCTGTACCCAAAGTGGTTACTTTAGGCAGGTTTCCAAAGCCTGTAACCCTAATCTAGTAATTATAAACAGATGGTAGGTCCTTTGTAATTCCTAGAGCACCTAAATATACATTGTATACGATGATCATATAAAAAAGATCAATTAACGACACTCAATTGATTAATAAAACTTTAAAAAAAATTCATTAGAATCAGTGTTGCCAGATAAAGATGGTACCTCAGTCATTGTCGCAAGATGAGTCAAACGTTCACAATTAGCGTAGATTGTGATCAGGAGTATCGAATAAGGGCTCGAAATTGAATCCAATTGAGCCCTAGAGAAGACTTTTGTTTTTTGTTTTGTTTTTTTAATTTGAACATGGAACTTTACAATAAATCCCCTGTAAATAATGTCATTTGCGTATATTGACCTCTGACTTTACATCGATGCCTTTTGCAACATTTACTTTTTAGTTTTTGAAAATTTTCACTATTTGAGTAAAAAATAAGTCGAGCTGGTGTTGAGCTATTAGTTCGTGAAAGGTTTAACGTTGATGGAGCTTAAGCGAGCTTAAACTCGAGCTTAGTTTTTATATGCCAAACTCATTAGGCTCACGAAACTAAAGAAACATATTATTTATATAGATATATGAATTTTCTTTGGTTACATAGTAAATTTCAATAATATATACATAATTTTGATAAAAAAAATAACTAATTTGATTTGTTATATATGTATGCAAATAAAACAGCTAAAAAATAATAAATGAGTCTAGTCAAGCTTGAATAATTACTTATGAGCTAAGCTTGAGCTTTGTTAAATTAAAAGAGTCGAGTTCAAGCTTAGGTCGACTTATTTAATCATCTTTTTTAAAAAGTTTCCATTTGAATTTTTTTTTTTTTTTGTAAGTTATACATTTCACATTTCAATTATTAAGGTTTGATGATAGAAACACTTCTATCAATATAAATTTGTATATGCAATAATACTCGAACTTGACAAATATAAAACAATATAACATCACCCAAAAATTAAGATTGATAACAAAACCAGATACGCTTAATCAATATCGTATCGAGTGGCATCAGTCGAGGGTTCTCGTTGGCCGATGAATAGGTTCACACTCTCTCCAAAGTTCAAACCCTCTCCATTTTCACAGGCGTTATGCCATTCACAAAGAAGAGAACCTAAGGGCGTGAGTACCTTGGGCAGTGACTTGACGATGCTATGAAATGCCTCTATTTCCCCACACAAAATGACACAAGAGTAGCAAAATGAAAATATAAAGTAAACATGCAAATTATTTATATGTGCCAAAGATGTAACTCATAAAACTTACAAGGACCATAACTACACCTCACCGTATTTATACAACTCATCCACCAAAACAACCACCACAATACCGGCGATCACTTCCGTCTTCTTCTCCTTCTCCTTCCCCAAACCAACCAATTAGGGTTTCACAGAGATCCCAATCCAAACCCCTTCAATCCAATTCACACTAATCCCTCACCACCATGGATCAATCCTTCCTAATCATGCTCTCTAACCTCCTCCATCTCCAAAACCAACTCGACCCCACCACCTCCCTCCTCTCCTCCGACTCCACCACCACCACCACCTCCCCTTCCCCTTCCTCCCTCCTCTCCTCCACTTCCGCCGCCCCTTTATTATTCTTCACCATCGCCTCCGTCCTCTCCTTCCTCTCCACCACCCGTAAACCACCGTCCTCTCCCTCCCCTCCTTCTTCCCCTTCCCAATTCTCTCTCTCCTCGTTCCGTTCCCTCTCCAATCAACGCATCCGCTCCCTTCAACCCCCTTTACGTGACGCCCAATGGCGCTCCCTGTACGGCCTCTCCTACCCCGTCTTCACCACTATTGTTGATAAGCTTAAACCCTACATTGCCCTTTCTAATCTTTCTCTACCGTCTGATTACGCTGTCGCTATGGTCTTGTCCCGTCTCTCCCTCGGTCTTTCGGCGAAAACCGTTGCGAAACGCTACTCTTTAGAGCCGTATTTGGTTTCGAAAATTACTAATATGGTTACTAGATTGTTGGCTACGAAATTGTACCCTGAGTTTATTAAAATCCCGGCTGGACGACGTCGTTTGCATGAGACGACTGCTTCGTTTGGGGAGATTACAGCGCTGCCGAATGTCTGTGGCGCGATTGATAACACGCATATTCGGTTGCATAGCCTGCCGCATAACCTGACAAATCCGAGTATTTATATGAATGTGCATGGTTTTAAGTCGATACAGTTGCAGGTGGTGGCGGATCATAAGAAGATATTTTGGGATGTGTGTGTGAAGGCGCCTGGGGCGGTGGATGACGCTGCGCATTTTAGGGATAGTTTGTTGTATAATAAGTTGGTGAGTGGAGATATTGTATGGGAGAAGGTGGTGAATGTGAAGGGGCATCCGGTTAGGCCGTATGTGGTAGGGGATTGGTGTTATCCGTTGCTGTCGTTTTTATTGACGCCGTTTTCGAGGAATAGGACGGGGAGTCCGGCGCAGAATGCGTTTGATGAAGGGTTGATGAAAGGGAGGAGGGTCGTGGAGGAGGCGATTGGGTTGTTGAAAGGGAGGTGGAGGATTTTGCAGGATATGAATGTGGGGTTGAATCATGCGCCGCAGACGATTGTGGCGTGTTGTGTGTTGCATAATTTGTGTCAGATTGCTAGGGAGCCGGAGCCGGAGATGTGGAAGGAGCCTGAGGAGAGGGGACCGATGCCGAGAGTGTTGGAGAGTGAGAAGAGTTATTATTATTTTGGTGAGAGTTTGAGGCAGGTGTTGGCTGATGATCTGTATCAGAGACTTTCTTCTAGATAGAGGTTGGATGGTTGGTTGTTTTCTTATGTGTTTAGTTTTTACTGCTATTGTTGTAACTTTTGTTCTAGGATGATTAAACCATTTGGGAATAACTATTTGTGTAAACTGGCTGATTTGTTACTGTAATGTGTAGTTCAAGCTAACTCAATTTCAGTGTTAGATTGTTTTCTGAATGTTTTTCAGTAATGTGATGTTTCTTGGTTGATCTCATTTGCTTCTGATCTTGAAGTTGAAGCATACCTTGAGGTTTACGGGTCGACCTGCTTAAAGTCTATTGATCGGTCAGCTTTTGACCCGCAACCAGGAACCATCATCGACCCGATGAGGAGCGCACTTGTGCTATCAACCGTTTATGATCTAAACTAAACTGAGAAATCCATTGGGTCCAATCGGGAAGCCATTTGCGCCCTGCCGTAGGCGGATTTAGTGTAATTTAAGTCGTTAAAGAAAATAGCATATTCTTAAGACAACTCTATAGTGTCTAATTGAGTTGAGACCCTTTTGAACAAGAATTTGGGGTATGAAATCATAATCAACCAAAGTTGTTATTCAGAATAACTGTTATCAGATCAGCAATTTAGAGATAAATCAGACATCTATTTTCAAAACTAATAATCCGTATACAAACATTCTGTCAATATCAACATAAGGGTCTCACACTCCTGACTCCACTTAGTATCTATGTGGTTGCAAATCACTTGGCGGCTCGTATAAATGCCCAAGCCAAGCTCGAGTTGAACCCCTTGAAGGTAGCTGTCTAATACAAAACTCAAGTCGTCGGCTCGCTCAAATCTGCTCCTTTCCCTGTATGTTGAGAATGCACCTTATTCATGATCATTGAGCATAATCAGTTCTCCCACTGTTTGGAAGAAGCCCATCCTTAGCCATTTCAGAAAGAATCTTGAATACTGCATCCATATTCCCTTGTTTATGGTTTATCTCAACAAGAGCTTTTGCCACCTCAGCATCTGTAACCTTACAACTTCTCAACACATTTTCTATCACTTCACTCGCCTCCGCCGTCATTTCGCCTTTCACAAGTTCTTTTACCAACGCGATAACCGTTGCGGTATGAGGCATAAACCCATGACTTACCATCTCTTTATATAACTTAAAAGATTTCCTCAAGTTCCCACCTTTACAATGACCATGTATCAGGACATTATAAACAGCTTCATTGGGTGCTTGTTTCCTTTGAAGCATGTTATCGAAAACCTTATCCGCTTCATTCATCAAACCTTTCATACAGAACCCTTTTATAAGAGCTACAACACTCTTCAACTCCATGTTGCCACAATTCTCTATTAAAGTATTGTAAGTCACGTCATCCGGAACAGCATTGTCGTAATACAGCTTGAAAAGAATCTGCTTTGCTTCACGGGTGCGTGCTTGCTTGTTAAGCCCGTTGATCAACACACTGTAAGTCACCACGTCGGGTAGCAAGCCTTTGTTAAGCATTTCATCGTGTAAGTTTAGCGCAGTTTTTGTATCTCCTTCTTCACAATACGCGTTGATTAAAGCTGTGTATGTACACTCGTCGGCTGGTAAGCCTATTCTTAACATTTCTTGGAAAACATCACAAGCGTCGGTTAGTCGCCTCTGAACACAAAGACCTTTAATCAGCGATGAATACGTAACAGCATCGGGTAGAACTCCTTTTTTCACCATTTCGCGTTTCATTTCAAACGCCTTATCTACTTCTTGATTTCGACAAAAACCAGTGATGATTGTGCTATAACTCACAACGTCAGGGGACAATCCGCTTTTACTAATCTGATCAAGAACGCCTAACGCGTCCTCTATCTTACCATCTATCGTATGTCCATGGATCAAAGCATTATACGTCACAATAGACGGAGACAACCCGTTCCTTTTCATTTCATCCAACAGCTTATAAGCTTCTTCCATAAACCCCTGCTGCGAGAACCCATCAATCAACGTCGTATAAGTTCTAGCATTCGGAACCAACTTCCTTACACGCATTTGTTCCAAAAATCCCATAGCCCGATGTAAATTCCTCGCCTTACACATACTATTAATCAAAGAAGTATACGTAATAACATTTGGCGTCAACCCATTACTCGTCATCTCATCATGCAAAACAAGCGCTTGATGAAAATTACCTTCCTTACAATACCCATTCACAAGCGTATTATACGTTACCTCATCCGGAACAATCCTTTTCCGCTTCATTTCCTCAAGAACCACACCCGTCTCGTTCATCCTCCCTTCCCGACCCAACCCATTAAGCACAACGTTATACGATATCACATTCGGCTCCAAATCCCTCTTACCCATTTCCTCAAACACCTTAACCGCATCATCAACCCGCCGTAACTTACAATAACCATCAACCAACGTATTATACGTCACCACATTCGGCAAACAACCGTTCCTCTCCATCTCCTCAAACAACTCCAACCCCTTGTCCATCTCCCCAACCCCACAAAACCCGCGAATCAAAATATTATAAGTAAACACATTCGGCGAAACCCCAGTTTTCACCATTAACATATACATTTCCTCGGCTAACTTAACCGACCCATTCGCCCTAATCCCCGCATCCATAACCGAATTATACGAAATAACACCAGGCATAAACCCATTACTTAAAGCTAAACGAATAGTATTAACACCCCTTGTAACCAATTTTAAACTGGAATATGATTTAACCAACAAATCGATAACGGCGGAACTCGAGTGACAGTCAAAGTAAGTGTGCTTAATATGGTTAAAGACTAATGATCCGTTGTGGTCATGTGGGGTGGTATGGGCTAAGTGTTGGGCTAAGGATTGGGCGGTTTTGTAGAGTTTGAATCGTGTGAGGATGTGGATGGATTGGCAGGTGCATTTGAGGTCGAAGAAAGGGTGGGTTCGAGCCCAGGTGATGAAGGAGAGGGATAAGGGTTTGTTGAATTGGGTGTGATGGAGGAGATAGGAGGCTGATTGGGGTGTGAAGTGGGTGGAGAGAGGGGTTAGGTGGGATATGTGGTGGCGTTTTAGGATGGAGAGGGTTTTTTCGACGAGGTTAAGGTCAGGTGGTGGTGGTGGGAAGGAGGTGGTTGTGGCGGTGGCGGTGGCGGTGGCGGTGGCGGCGGCGGTGATGGTGGTGGTGGCGGCGGCGGTGATGGTGGTGGTGGTGGAGAATTGTGAAGTTTTCCGGTAGGGTTTAAGGAGTTTCATTTGGGAGGAAATGAAGAAGGTTGGGTGTGAACATTGGTTGAAAACTTTAGTAAAAAAGGGTGTTGCTAAGTAAGAATCGGGTTTAAACGAGCTGAGCTTATCGTGAGCTACTTGAGATCAGATTGATAAAAACTTGAAATGAATCTGACCTTATTAAGATTGATGTGGGTTGAGATTGAGCGTAAAAAAATGATTGTTTAGTTATTGAGGGAGCTCAAGGCTTGAATATGAACATCGTTTAGGCTCGTTTAAGGTTTTCTTGAATTAGCTTGAGCTTGAGCTTGAGCCGATCTCGAGCTGCAATTTATGTATGAAAGTCGAGCTCGAGTTTCAATGTAAGGCTCGGACTTGGTTCGGCTTGTTTGCATCCTTAAGTCTAAGAGAGTACTTTTATTTTTTAATCTTATATTTATTTCTGAAAAATTTTGATGTTTAATAACATGAATGTTTATGATTTGATTTACTATTCTCAACTCGGTTTTAAATAAAATTTATATCAAGACTTGCATAAAAAGAAACAAGTCACAATGGTATACTCATAATTTTATAAAGAATCATATTTGAAAAGCTATAAGAGAAAATATGTTTAAAACTAAATATAATAATAAAAAAACTAAAATAATTCAGCAAAGAAATGTTGCGGTTCAAAAGACTTCAAACTCAATTTAAAGACATCAAATTATATAATCTTACATTTAGAATAACGTCTTGGCACCAGTGAATACTTGCTACAATGCGCCCTTGACTTTCATTGTTGGGCCATTTGTCTTTTTTGGGCGGTTTAACTTTTTTTTGAGCCGTATGTTTTACAAATGTGATGGGTTGATGATGCTAGGTGTAGTGTTTATGCCATTATATAATCTTACATTTAGAATAAGGTCTTGGGATCAGTGAATACTTGCTACAATACGCCCTTGACTTCCATTGTTGGGGCATTTGTCTTTTTTGGGCGGTTTAACTTTTTTTTGGGCTGTATGTTTTACAAATGTGATGGGTTGATGATGCTAGATGTAATGTTTATGCCATTATATATAGATACATTTGGTAAAAAAATTTGTGAGAGGACATCACTGTAGCTAAATGTCATTTTCACGCTACACTAATCCATTTTTTTGGGCTGTTGTTTTGCCCTCTTTTTGGGCGGTTTTCCTTTTTTTTTTTTTTTTTTTTTGATATTTTAGTATTTTAGTAATACGTTGCTTATTTTCTTTAGTAATAAAATAATTAATAAACATGTTTGTTATCATGTAATTTATACCGTGATCTTCAAATAGCTAAATGCTTTTTTCGCTGTGATCATCAGCGAAGTTTGGTTCTCGAATTAGTGGGGGTCGGACTCAATTTATTTCGATCAGTAGTGGCCGGAAGATGAAATCGGTGTAGGCCGGATTCAACCGGTACGCAATTTACCTACGAAAATCGCAAGCTTCTACCATTTAGGATGCATTGTAATGCGCTTTGGGTATATTCAAATTCCATATGTTGTAGTGTTATTCTTTGTACAATGATGGTATGTTCGCGTGTCACGCATATAACAAAGTCTTGCAAGCACCAGGTTGTCACCGCAACGCGCGACACGCGTAAAATACTAGTTGTTGACATTTGTTCTTTTATTTTTTATTTTTTTTGTAAGCAACATGAAACCTCATAGGGTACAAGGTAAGTTTCTCTTCTATGCTAATTGTACGTATATATTCATTCGAGTTTTTTGTTTGTATAATTGTTTAATCAAATTACTACCATCTATGTGAATGCAAGGTAAGCAACAAGGTTGGCTTGTGTTGTCTCTGTGATTTATGTATGGTAAACAACCAACTAAAAAAATGGCGAAGGTTAACTAAAAATCGTCTTACGTTTCGATGTAAACTTTTTTTTTTAAATGAGCTGGTTGAATATAATACGTTATTATTAGACGGTATAAATTCGAGTTGCGCCCCGCAACACAGGGTGGGTAAAAACTAGTTAGTTACAGAAGACATATGAGCTACTTTAGTTGCATCTGTTTTAGTTTAGAAGACAACAAAAGTACTCAAAAGTCATCAGATTTAATTTATAAAACATCAGATGTATAGTAGACATCATATTAAGTTTAAGAATATCAGAATTAGTTTAGAGACTGATCAGTTTAACAAACATCATAATTACTTTAAAAGACACTACATTGAGTTCAAGAACATCGAAACTAATTAAGAAAGACATCTGATCAATTTAACAAACATTAGAATACTTTAGAAGAATTCAGATTAAGTTTAAGAACATTAAAACTAGTTTAGAAGGACGTCTGATCAGTTCAACAAACATCTAAACCACTTTAAAAGACCTCACATATATATTTGCCAACTAATATTATTTGTTTATCATATATCCCATCTATTTTATCAAATACATGATATGTGTATATGAAATTTGATCTGTTAATCTGATATGTTCTTGTAGAAAAACCTAATACAAGATAATACAAACTAATCTAAACGATTCAACCACAAACAACAACAGAAATAGCGACAAAACGGCGACTGAAAAATATTATTAACCCAAACCGAAAAAACCCCAAACCAAACCCAGAACTCAAACAAAATGTTTGAGATCTAAAAGAGATACAAAGTCTCTATAAGTCAGCTGATGATTATCAGCTGACAATACCACAATACAAAGAATAAAGACGATAACAAGACAATATAGAGACTAACAGACGAAACCCTAACAATAAACTGAGAAGATAACAAAGGAAAACAAAGACTCTGAAACTTGAAACCCTAAACTGGAGGATATGAAAGGTATATATAGCAGGAGGAGAAGATTCTGGAACACCTTGTACGTACACAGGCTGGGCTTTTTATTTAATCAGCAGATGGGCCAGATCAGATGGACTGGGCTTCTGACTTAACCAAGATGTGTGACATGGGCCAGCCAACCTGCACAATATATCTCAAATACACATTACATATGTGACAAAAGAAAAAACGTAACACTTGAATTATAAAATGTGACAATCATATTTTTAACATTCCCCCTTAATTCAAGTGTTTAAACATATTTCTTAATCCAAGTTCATTACAAAGAACTTCATGTTGTCCACTATACAAACCCTTAGTAAAGATATCGGCTATTTGCTTAACCGATTCTATTTTAAGAGTTTGAACAAACCCTTTACTTACCTTTTCTCTCAAGAAATGTAAATCGATTTCAAAGTGTTTTGTTCGGTCATGAAACACCGGATTTGCAGCTATAGAAATAGCTGACTTGCTATCACTATAAAGAGAAATTGGTAACTTTACTTTAACATTCAATTCAGCTAACAAATTCGATAACCAAACAAGTTCACACGTAGTTGAACACATGGCTCGATATTCTGCTTCAGCAGAAGAACGAGACACGGTATTCTGTTTTTTGCTTTTCCAAGAAATTAAATTTCCAGCAAAAAATACACAATAACCGGTCACGGATTTCTGAGTTTCCAAACACTTTGCCCAATCGGCATCGGAATAAGCTACTAAATCTAAATGGTCATTTCGTTTAAACATAATGCCTTTCCCAGGAGCACTCTTCAGATATCTTAACAAACGTAAAGCCATTTTTAAGACAGATTCAGTAGGTTTATGCATGTACTGGCTTAGAAACTGAACCGTATAACTAATATCGGGTCTGGTTAATGATAAATAAATTAACTTACCAATAAGTTTTTGAAAACCAGTTATATTTTCAAGTTCCTTATCGGACTTACTGTTTTTGACAGAAACTATATAATTCTGCTCAATCGGAACACTAACAGGTTTACACCCTAAGTATCCGAACTCGTTTAACAATTCTAAGCAATATTTTCGCTGATTTAGACATATACCTTCATCACTATACAACACCTCCAATCCTAAGAAATATTTTAATTTGCCTAAATCTTTGATTTTAAAACTTTCATTCAAAACTTTTTTAACAACATTGATTTCATGTTCATTATTTCCGGTAACAACTATATCGTCAACGTAAACAAGTAAAACCAAAAACACACCATCTTTAGCTTTAACAAATAATGAATAATCACATACACTTTGTGTAAATCCTAACTTCAATAACACTTCAACCAATTTTTCGTTCCACTTTCGTGGAGCTTGTTTTAGACCGTATAAAGACTTAACAAGTTTACAAACTTTTGACCCATCTTTATCATAATAACCCTCGGGTAATTGCATATATACATCTTCGTCAATTGACCCATACAAAAACGCGTTATTTATATCTAATTGAAACAGGTTCCAGTTATGTTGCACGGCTAAACTAATGACACACCTAACCGTAACCATTTTTACAACCGGAGAAAATGTTTCTCCAAAATCTAAACCTTCCCGTTGACTATATCCTTTAGCTACGAGCCTAGCCTTATATCTCTCAACCTCTCCGCTAGACCTATACTTAACCTTATATATCCATTTACAACCTATAGCTTTCCTATTTGGTGGTAAATTGGTTATAACCCAAGTTTGATTTCTATGCAACGCTTCCATCTCGCTATTCATTGCTTCGACCCACTTCGGATCTTTGGAAGCATCTGAATAACTGGATGGCTCTACGACTCTATTCAAACTAGTAACAAAACAAGAGTTTTCAAAAGACAAATTAGAGTAATTTAACACCTTTTCTACCCCATATTTAACCTTACCCTCTACAACGTAATCAGAAAGTTTTTTAGGCATAACAGACTCACGACTAGACCGTCTAACAGATTCAAAACTATTTCCCTCAGGAGTTATAGTCTCATCACGTAATCCTTCATCTACTGGGTCGTCATTCCCCCTACCTTCAGTACTACCAGGTTGCTGTTCACGAGGGTGAACTACATCACTGGCAGCTCTGGGAGAGTCGTCTAACATTCTCCCAGGAGAAGGATTATGAGAACTATTTGTTCCCCCTTCATCATCGGGAGGACTTGCACTAGTATCACGACCACTTAAAGAACTTTCAGACTCAACACTATCAAACAGATTTAAATGATCCACATTTTCAAAAATGGTTTCAGTATTTTCAACTTTAAACGGAAAAATATTTTCGTAAAACTTAACATCCCGTGAAAATAAAATTTCTTTACTTTCCAAACACCACAGTTTATAACCTTTCTTTAGAAAAGAATAACCAATCATAACACATTTACTAGCACGACTACACAACTTATCAGGATCATCTAAGACTGTTTGAAAACATAGACACCCAAAAGTTCTAAAATGATCTAACGTGGGGGGGAACCCATACATCAACTCATAGGGACTTTTACCAGCTAAAACAGACGACGGAATCCTGTTAATGATATAAGCAGCAGTCAAAACACAGTCTGACCAAAAAGTAAGAGGAACATGACTTTGAAATAATAAAGCTCTAGCAATATTCAAGAGGTGCCGGTGTTTCCTCTCCACAACTCCATTTTGTTGTGGAGTGTAAACACAAGTCGTTTGATGTATTATACCATTACTATCACAAAAACTATTAAACTGTTTGTTAACAAATTCGGTTCCGTTGTCACTCCGAAAAATTTTAACCCTTTTTGAAAACTGAGTTCTAACTAACTCATAAAAACTGATCAAGTTTTCATACACTTCACCTTTGTTTTTCAAAAGATAAACCCAAACTGATCTGGTATAATCATCGACAACGGTCAGAAAATATCGATATCCTTCCCTACTTGTGACCTTGTAAGGGCCCCATACATCTAGGTGTACAAGGTCCCCTACTTCCTTAGTTTTATGGTCACTAAGAGGGAATGGTACCCTGACTTGCTTTGCCTTGTGACAAATATCACACGGATGCAAATCAGGTTCCCCAATACTCAAAGACTCTCTTAATAGTGCTAGGACTTGACTGGACGGATGTCCAAGTCTACTATGCCAAAGACTATGTTCATTTACACTATTAAAACATAGGTTACTAAAACTCACGTTACCACCTACAAAATAGAGACCATCCTGTTGTCTACCAGTCACCAGGACATTCCTTGACTTGGAATCCTGAACATAGCATGCATTTTCATTAAATAACACATCCAGCTTATTATCTCTAGCCAACTTATGTATTGACACAAGATTAACACAATAATCTGGGATTAACAACACATCTTTTAAAATGACATTATTAGCAAGTTTTACATCTCCTATTTTTGTAACTTTAGCATGTGTACCATTTGGATGTTTAACCTCAACATTATACTTTGACACATCAACAGTATTAATCATGTTTTTATCACTACCTATCATGTGTTGGTTAGCCCCAGAATCCATTATCCAACCCAACAACAAGGCCAGTTTCACTAAACTAGAACAGCTAGAAAAATTTTTGAACAGACCAGACAACTTAGACAAAACAGACAACCCAGAAAAACCATTTATAACAACTCTCTCACCTCCAACATTCGAACTTGAACACTGGGGGTCAGGAACAGACTTCTCACTAATCAAGCTCATTAGCTTAGTAATCTGTTCAGAAGTAAAAGGAGTAACAGTAGATGTGGAAGCACACACAGTATTACTGGACACACTAGACCTCCCATTAGACCTGTTATTATTTGTGTTATTATTCCTAACACCTTGTGTAACAGGTTTCCTTTTAAAATCAGGTGGGTATCCAACAACCTCAAAGCACCTATCAACAGTATGTCCGATTCTGTTGCAATGAGTGCATTTGAGGTTGGGATTTGGTCCCATGTTATTGGTTCTTCTAAAGTTATTCACCAGATTACCAGAATTATTTTTAGACATAAAAGAAACATTAGTTCCTTTATTACTACTATTAGATTTCCTATGTGACTCCTCTCTAGAAACAATAGAGAAGGCATGTTTAACAGTTGGTAGAGGATCTTGTAATAACAAATTTGTTCTAACAGGTTGATAGACTTCATCAAGACCCATTAGAAACTGCATAAGCTTTATAAGACTACTAAAACTGTTAAACTCCTTAGAGGCATCACAAGTACAAGGTGGTAACTGGACAATGGAGTCAAATTGTTTCCACATTGTATTTAACTTGTGATAATACTCTGACACACTAGCACCATTTTGACTCATGGAGCAAATACTTTGATGTAAGCTAAACACAACAGACCCATCCACTTTATCATATGTTTCTCTTAAATCCAACCAAACATCTCTAGCATATTTTGAAAAAACCTGACCAAGATACAACTCATCACTGACAGAGTTTAACAACCAGGATAGGACAACGGAGTTGCATCTATCCCATTGTTTACCTAATACCTCATCATCATGAGGTCTAACAACAGTACCGTCTATAAAACCATATTTATTTTTAGTTTCAAGAGCAAGTTTCATAGCGTTAGACCACACTTTGTAATTTTCTGTACCTTTTAATTTGAGACTTATTATGGTTAATGAACTAGTGTCACTAGGATGGATATACAGAGGATCTCCTATATCCAACTTACTTATCAAGGTTCCAACATTAACAATCTCACTACCCCCAGAACCACCACTTTGTGGTCCTTGGGGTACCGGATCTGTATTGTCACCCATCTAAGCAAACAAGAACACACAATCAACAATCAAATAGACCACAACCACACAGGCTAACAATAGTTAGCAAAAAACCAGAAAGATCAAACCTAATAGACGAAGCTGTGTCAGTGTTCAGATAGTGGGTTCATCACTCAAAAGGTGCCCACCCAGATCTTAACACAGGAGTCTTTAATAACTAAAAATATATGTATAACAAACTTATACAACCAATAATATCAAACAATCAGACAACAAAACCAACAAGACACCACACAAATCAATACCGGTCCACCCTAACCCGGTCAAGACACCTAGACAACAGACAGACACAAACAAAGACAATAAACAACCAAGAAGGAACGATCTCACCGAGGGGGGGACCCAAGTTAGGGTTCTCCTATCCTGTAACCTGTACCTTCACTTAGGGTACAGAGTTACAGGGGCAACTGTAGCTTTTTTAAAAAATCCAATCCAAGGTCAGCAACCTCCAGATCCAAACAATATCTCCCAAGATCCAACAGCAATATGAGCCAAATACACAATAATGACCACACAATAGACCAGATCTATGATCAAGACAAGATCTACTGGAAACACTCAGATCTAGACCAACACCTATATTATTAGGTGAGATCCAAACCCAAAGAACAACAAAAAAAATACCAGATCACTTAGATCTAGACCACCACCTATTATTTTAGGTGAGATCCAAACCCAAAGAACAAAAACAAAATACCAGATCACTTAGATCTAGACCACCACCTATTATTTAGGCGAGATCCAAACCCAAAGAATCAAGAACAACAGATCTACAACTAGACGCAGCGGAATAAACCAGAAACAATAATATCAAGAGCCTTAAGCTCTGATACCATGTAGAAAAACCTAATACAAGATAATACAAACTAATCTAAACGATTCAACCACAAACAACAACAGAAATAGCGACAAAACGGCGACTGAAAAATATTATTAACCCAAACCGAAAAAACCCCAAACCAAACCCAGAACTCAAACAAAATGTTTGAGATCTAAAAGAGATACAAAGTCTCTATAAGTCAGCTGATGATTATCAGCTGACAATACCACAATACAAAGAATAAAGACGATAACGAGACAATATAGAGACTAACAGACGAAACCCTAACAATAAACTGAGAAGATAACAAAGGAAAACAAAGACTCTGAAACTTGAAACCCTAAACTGGAGGATATGAAAGGTATATATAGCAGGAGGAGAAGATTCTGGAACACCTTGTACGTACACAGGCTGGGCTTTTTATTTAATCAGCAGATGGGCCAGATCAGATGGACTGGGCTTCTGACTTAACCAAGATGTGTGACATGGGCCAGCCAACCTGCACAATATATCTCAAATACACATTACATATGTGACAAAAGAAAAAAACGTAACACTTGAATTATAAAATGTGACAATCATATTTTTAACAGTTCTATTAGATGTCTAATCTTTTTATTTGACAATTTAGTTTAAAGGAGTTTCAAAGGAGTTTGGTTCAATTTAAAAAGACTTTAAATTTAGTTCATGATGCTAAATATTTAGCTTAAACCACTTATGATATATTTTAAGGACATATTTTTAGTTGGGGAGACATCAGAATACATCAATTCAGTTTGAAATTCATCAGAAGTACAAACACATCAGATTTAGTTTTGAAAGTCATCATAATTACTAGATACATTAGAAAATAGTTTAAAAGTTATCAAAGTACTTCAGGATTAGTTTATTGACTTCATACTTAGTCCAAAGAGTTTACATTAGTTTGGAGTTCATTGCAGTTTATGAGAAGTCATTCGGACTTATCATAACTTAGTGGAAGTTATCTGAACTCATTAAAACTAGTTTAGGTACTTTAAAATTAGTTCACAAGATTTATAGAACAATTAAGAAGAACTAAGTTGAGTTCAAAACAAGTTCTAAATCTTCATAAGATAAGAGTTCAGTACTAGTTTCAGAGTTAATATTTTGAAGTCCCTATCTTTAAGGCTATTTTGTCTGGTTTCGATAAGGTTCTCGGTGGGGGTGAGGTGGCACCCTCCGCCAACGGTAACACCCCGCACCCAAGAGGATTTTTGGTGACTTCGGTAAAATTTCCCCCTTTGCACCAAAGAAAATGATTGGTGGAGATGATTGTGCTGTTGGAGTGGAAAATAATAAAAAATTGAAGGGGGAAGGAGGAAGAAGAAGGAACCATTTCCTTGATTTGCGGAAGGAGAAGGGGAAAGTGACATGACGTTAATGTAAAAATTGGGGGAGTTGTGGGAGACTCGGACGCCCATAGCCTAATATTCATTTATCAAAGCTATTAGAATTTGACAATATTTATTATTTGCACTGTTATCAACAATGCATATGTTTATATCATGATTAGTAATAGTAATATTATTCTTAGTGCTCCAATCACGGTGTTAATATATGAAATAAAAATAAAATAAGGGCAAATGGGACATATTCGTGTCAACCCACGAATATACATGTCGTATTCGAGTTCATATACCCGATACGTCTATCATGTTTAGGACATGTCCAGGTTCGTGTAGAGTTATACCCGTTAACCGACAATTACAACCCGTTCGACATTTTTGGAAAGGCTAAACCCAAACTAAATTCATCAATTTCGTGTTGGCCAAGGGTTTACCACTTTCAGAAACAAACCCTTAATGGTTCACCAAACCATATCACCATTTATCATCTTCTTCACCCACCATTACAGAGTTCCCAACAATGCAACTAAACAACACGTCTCAAGACCAATCACCATTAATATTCCTCCTCTCTTCTCTCCCCACACCTGTTAAACCCTACATAACCCCCATGCGCACAGCCATATCCCTTCTCCGTTCCCTCTCCACCTCCTTCCCTACCCACCGTCGTCTCATCATCAATCGCACTCTCTCCCTCTTCAACACAACCCCTTTACCCCACTCTACAAACCCACTTCGTAGTTCCCTCTTTCATGCCCAATCTTCAGTCAGTAATTTCGTCGAACACTTGGCGGGCGAAGATAAAAACTCGGATTTTGACAAAGATAATGAGTCTTTTAACTTTGATGGGTCTTTTGGGTCGAGTATTGAGGAGCCTGAGAAGTTTTTGAAGGCTTCTACGACAACCCTTGATGTGAAGGAATTGGATGAGCTGCCTGAACAATGGAGGAGGTCTAAGTTGGCTTGGTTGTGTAAGGAGCTACCGTCGCATAAGGCGGCTACGCTTATTAGGATATTGAATGCTCAGCGGAAGTGGGTTAATCAAGATGATATGACTTATGTTGTTGTGCATTGTTTGCGGATTCGACAGAATGAAACCGCGTTTAGGGTAAAGATTCTTGTTTTAATTCATATTAATGGTTACTCATACAAATTTATGGATAGTTAACTTTCATTTAGTTGAACTTTTGTGCTTTGAGTCTTGGGAGTAAATATTTTTTCAGGGGAGTGTATGGGTAGGCTGTTTGGTAGCCTCTTAATGATTCCGTTAAGAGGCTACCCCTAAATCAGTTAACACTAAGTGTGTTTGGTTCTCTGACATGACACCTCTGAATCATCAGTAAGCCTCTTACCTATTAAGTTTCAAAATGATGCTTAATGGAAATTTTACCCCTTTATCCATTCACATGTCTTCATAACCCTCGACTAGCCACTCACGCATTTACTGGCGTAGAGATCGCCAAACAACCCCATGCTTTTACTTGTCTTTTTGCTCATTTGTCTGTAGGTACTATGTTTTACTCACCGCTTTATGCTAGCGGTAGTTTACTACTTTACTGCTATCATTATTAGTACTTTTTGTATGGTTCTTGATTTAATTTTTCTCTAAATTTTATGTTATCTGGATTCCTGTACATGTTAATAAGAAAGAAAAAAAAAAGGTTTTTGTACCCTATCTAAAGCTTTGCTATAAGTGGGATTTTATTGGGTATATTTTTGTTTTTTGTTTGTTATTGTGGTTTGAGTGTGACGCCATTTGGTTGGTTAATTTTAGGTGTACAAATGGATGATGCAACAACATTGGTTTCGTTTTGATTTCGCTCTTGCGACAAAGCTAGCAGATTTGATGGGCAAGGAGAGAAAATTCTCAAAGTGTAGGGAGATATTTGATGACATAATTAATCATGGGTTGATCCCTACAGAATACACATTTCATATTCTCATAATCTCCTACCTTAGTTCACCGATCCGGGGTTGTTTAGATGAGGCGTGTGTTATCTACAATCGAATGATTCAATTAGGAGGTTATAGTCCCCGCCTTAGCCTCCACAATTCTCTTTTCAAAGCGATTGCGACCGCACCTGAAGACTCCTCAAAACAATATCTTAATCAAGCCGAATTCATATTTCATCAAATGGTAACATCTGGATTCAAGATTCATAAGGATATATACAGCGGTCTTATTTGGCTTCATAGCTATCAAGATAAGATAGATAAAGAAAGAATTGCATCTTTAAGAGCCGAAATGCAGTTATCTGGAATCGAAGAGAATAAAGAAGTGCTTGTATCTGTTTTGAGAGCTTGCTCAAAAGAAGGGGACGTAGAAGAAGCCGAAAAAGCATGGAAAAAGCTTTGTAACTCAGCTCAGAGCATTCCGTCTCAAGCGTTTGTTTATAAAATGGAAGTATATGCCAAAATTGGAGAACATATGAGATCGTTAGAGGTGTTTAAGAGTCTCCAAGAACAAACAGGTTCAGCCAGCACTTCGGGATTTCATAAAATTATAGCTGTGTTGTGCAAAGCTCAAGCTGCAGAACTTGCAGAGTCTGTTATGAAAGATTTTATCGAAAGTGGTAAGAAGTCATTAATGCCATCTTTTATTGATTTAATGGACATGTATTTTACGTTAGGTATGCATGATAAATTGGAGTATACTTTCTTACAATCCCTTGAAAAATGCCGTTCCAATCGTACCATTTACAATATATATCTCAAATCACTGGTACACATTGGCAATCTTGACAAGGCGGAGGAGATATTACGCGAAATGCAGAATCTTGAAGATGTTGGCGTCGATTCCAAATCTTGCAACACTATTTTGAGAGGGTATTTAGATGGTAGAGAGTATGTTAAAGCAGAAAAGATATATGCTTTGATGAAGGAGAAAAAATATTATATCGAGCCTGATTTGATTGAAAATCTTGAACGCGTTTTGAGTTCAAAGGAAGAAGTTGTTCAGAACCCGAAAATCCTAAAGCTCAGCAAAGAACAAAGAGAAGCTCTTGTGGGATTGCTGTTAGGTGGTGTAAAGATTGAATCGGATGAAAAAAGAAAGAATCATACGCTTGTTTTCAAGTTCAATGAGAACTCTGGTGTACATAAGGTTTTAAAGAGACATGTACGCAACGAGTATAACGAGTGGTTAGACTTGAGTGGTGAAAAGGATGACCAATTGAATACAATCTCACACTCGTATTTCGGGTTCTATGCTGATCAATTTTGGCCACAAGGTCAACCGGTAATTCCAAAATTAATTCATAGGTGGTTGTCACCGCGAGTTCTTGCATATTGGTACATGTATGGGGGGTATAAAACGACATCCGGAGATATTTTGTTGAAGGTTAGAGGAAGTGAAGATGGTGTTATCCGTATCGTTAAAGCCTTACAGAAAAAGTCTTTGACTTGTAAAGTCAAACGCAAGGGGGGATTCTTTTGGATCGGTTTACTTGGAAGCAATTCGATATGGTTTTGGAAGTTGGTGGATCCGTACATTGTAGGGTTTTTAAAAGATCATTTAAAGCCAGAGCAATTATCGTCTGATTTAACGGAAGAATCCCAAACTATTGACTTTGACCGAAGTGATTCTGATTACAGTGAAGATGATGCATCCTAAGACTTCTTTCTTGATAATTTTTGACAGAAGCGGGTTTGTCAAACGTTAGATTTACGCGAAAATATATCTTTTCTTGCTGCAATGAGACTAAGGTATGTTTATGTTTGAACTGTTAAAAACACAAGGCACATGAACACCTGTGGTAAATTGCACACGTATTTCCGGCTTCATGTTTGCTTTTGTTCATTTACGCATTAAATTATTGGACTATGTTTCGTTCTTACTTAATTTCAAACTTTCTATCTGTACTTTTTATGCAGGTAGAAAATGGGACCGATGCTAATGCTGCACATTTGAGTCAGGATATATACCAGGGTACTAGCTATATTTTGGATTTTAATGATGGTATATCTTTTGACATTTCCCTAGCATAAATCTTATGATCTTAATTATAGAATGCCGTTTTGTGCATATTTAATGTTACAATCTGTATATATTGCTTGAAACCATGAATTGTTATGAAGCATTTGCAGCATGAACATGAATTAGGCATAGATTAACTAAATAGGCAATGAGGAGTAATTTTGATATGATAATTAAATATTTTATAAATCGAGGGTTAAGGATCGTTGATTATCAGCATGAAAGAGATTTAAAGGAGTGCGTGTCTTGGAGAGTCGGTCTACCTCTTTAGAATGTTATAGCACTAGCATATGTAAAGAACTAAGCTTTTTAGAGAATCAGAGAAAGGCATAGCGCGTTTACTTGGGATATTTTCTTTGGTAATCGGATGGATGGCACCGTATAGAGAACCTGATACTTTTCATAGATGCACCAAAATTGGGATTTTGATGACAAAGCGATTTTGAAACAGTGGTCTTTGATGCACGAAAGGTCCATGCAGCTAGCTAACTGCACGAATCGTTCCCTTAAAAAGACTTGTTGCAACTTTAGCTGGATTACTTGTTTACAGTTTCTTGATTTCTTACGGTGGTTATCAGAACTATTTTTCTTATATATATTACTTCTCTAGATTTTAATTATTATGGTGGTTACAAAAACTGCAGATTTATTTAAACCAAATTTGTTGGTAAACTATGTAGTGAATCATAAGTTTTGTTAATATTGACACCTAGAATTCAAAAATGAGTTCTATTTAAATCCATCAAGAACTTGCCACCATTTTTGTCATTGGGCCTTGCGGTTCAGGAACATGCGAACCTTGAATCAAGTCATAAGAACGTGGTAACACTTGAGAAATGGAGATGATCTTTAGAGTCGTATGTGGACATTGATTCGTGGAGTAGCATCTAGCGATCCTATCATAGTGATATATAATATCATAGTATGTGTATATATGTAGACAGCAGGCACTAGAGAAGAATAATGGCTTTGAATCAGTTTTCTGCTTCATTTATTCCAAGCCTAAACAACCTTTTACAGGCTTACAAACAAAGGAAAATATGTAACAGAAGGAACGTAATAACCCAACTAAACTACCTAGGAAAATAACGAACCAAGGGAAATAGAAATAACTTGCAGCAAGCCATAAACCAGGTTATGCATGTGTATAACTTGTATGCATATATTGAGGTGGGTGGTGACGTGGCACCTATCAGCTTTGGTTAAGACAATAGGAAAAAAGGATCAAGTATGGCAAAGATCTCACCATACCTTGTACTATGTTTATGTTGGTTATAGTGGTGTTAAAAGAATCAGGCATATTCGCCTTAACTCGTGTATCACAATTTATCCATCAGCGCCAACTTGAATTCATATTCGACATGACCTATAGTCGCGTACTACCTTTCACTCATGTACTAGTAATTGATTCCACTAAAGCACTTACAAATGCATCTTCTATATGCCTGACTCTTCCATGTCTCACTTATCACTCTTATTGTTCGTGTAGAGTACCAACAGTGATTCATTCATGTGCTATAAATATGTGAACGTGTTGAAAATTTCACAGTTAAACTAATATTTATGCAAAAACTCAAAAGCTAGCAAAAAAACAAGACTGGTCGATTGGGGCATTACTAGTAATTGCTAAGGTGCTTTATGAAGTATTAACCATGCTCATCTCCGGTCGCCTTTGTGATTTCATATACTATTCCCGTATGCCATAGCTCTTATTCAATCTTGCTAAACGTCCAAGCTCTCATCCATCGGTAGTTGGAAGCAGATCTAAGACTAGATGTGACTGAAGGAAAAGATACGTGTTTAGGCTCCCCAGTTCAGTCGGTTGTCCACCGCTTTTCTTTCCCATGCCTGGTATGGCCTTAGGCGTAGCCTCCTCCCGCAGAGATGGCTTTGTGGTCACCTTCTGTTCTGTTTGTTGGAAGGTTATACATATGCAATATCTTAAATGAAATAAGTGAAGTGATATTCTTTCGGATCACTAGATCAATTGCTCCTCTGGTTAGTTTCATGGTTTGTAATGGTTGGATACTAAATAATAGGTCCGTAAACGAACCAAACGTTCATAAACTGTTCGTGAACTGTTCGGCGGGAAGTTCGCTTATGTTCGTTTATTTAGATAAATGAACGAACACGAACACAATTTTTTGTTCGTTTAATTAAACGAACGAACATGAACACACGTTTTGTTCGTTCATTTATGTTCATGAACGTTCGTTTAATTAAACTTTACTAGATTTGGTTGAATTGTGATGAATCATTATTAAACTTGTTTTTGTTTGTGTTCATTAATGTTCGTTTATGTTCATTTGTGTTCGTTTATGTTCATGAACTGTTCGTTTAGGTTTTAAATGAACGAACATAAACGAACACGAACACGACAAATTTCTTAATGAACGAACACGAACACAAAAATGTGTTTGATTATGTGTTCGTGTTCGTTCAATCGTTCGGTTCGTTTACAGGCCTACTAAATAATACATCGCTAGAAGCATAAAAAAAAAATCCAAACTTAACAAGTTAACAGTGATACAATGTTAGTACGTACAACATGGCTTAAATGTATCACATATTTTACTCAAAAGAAAAAAAGTATTGGCGAAAATACACTTGAAGTGATCACTTTACTATGTGTTTATACCGATATATTTAAAAGGTCCAAAAACAACATATAGAGAATATCAACCTAGTCATAAAAGCAGTTAGAACTTAGAAATAGAGGTGGTTCGGTTGGTGTGTTGACAATTTGCATACATGTTGACAAAGTGCAATATATGATGCCACCACAGGGTTACTTTTCCCAACAATCTCTAAACGACTAAACTCTTCGTGAAGTTTAAAAAGTCAGCGGTATGGCAAGAAGACCCAACAAAAGAAGAAAACCATGCCTTTGTATATACAAAAGTAAACGAATGCCACACCCTTTACCTTTAAGCATCATAAATACCTACAACTACGACATGAAACCAACCATTCTCACACATTTTGATAAGTTGACAACATCTAGCCATCTAGCCAACCAATTTGAACACATTTGGGTGAGTTAGATTCCCGAAGCACATTCCCACGGTCTTTATAATCTACAACAATATGTCTACAAGCATCATGCGATCATCGACTATAAAGTAATTCAATATAAGAGAATAATATATAACAGACACCTCAAATATGTTCATATCTTTAACACCTCACGCACTCTCCCTTTATAAACTTGTTATAAAGTTATAAATTAGCTCCAAATCTTAAACCGAAAAACTCCCAAAAATAAACTACATAAACACACACACACAAAATCAAACTCATGTCGCATTAAATATCGAGAAAATTGCAATTTCCGTCTATGTGGTTTGCCTAAACTAACAGGTTCAGCACATGTTTAACACCCTGAGTACCTGAGGTTTGTTTTCCTAACACTTTGTGTCCCTCCTTCTAACGTACGTCACATCTGTCGTTAATACCCCTCACGTGAGGTGCACGTGAGGTAATGTAACGGTAGATGTGACGTCCGTTAGAAGGAGGGACTTAAAGTGTTAGAAAAACAACCTTAGGTACTTAGGGTGTTAAACATGTGCTAAATCTGTTAGTTTAGATAAACCACATTGACGGAAATTGTAGTTTTCTCTTAAATATCACTAGCAAAACTTAAGTTGTGAGACACATACATACAAAAAGTGACGTGAGCAAGGCATAACATTAATTATCCACCTTTGATTAAAAAAAATAATAAAAAAATTAAAGACCCCAAAATTAATAACCTAGTTTGTTTGACACACAATCCCTTCCAAACAATAACAATCAGTTACTTCATCCATCATCTGTTCTGTGCATGACATTAACCCAAACCCTCATTCATTCCATAACCTCCATCAAAAATGTTGACGGATTCAGAGCTTCTACAACATCTCCACGATGTCCTACGTACATCTGACCTCGATACCGCCACCGGTGCCTCCGTACGACGTCGACTGGAACAAGAATTAGGTCTCGATTTGTCCGATAGGAAACCGTTTATTAGACAACAAATTGATTTGTTTCTTCAATCTCGGTATACGGATGGTAATACGGAGAGAGAGGTTGAACAAGAATTGGAGAATGTTAAGGCGGAAGAGAGTGATAATAATAATAATGATAATAATGATGATAATAATAATAATAATAATGATAATGATGATGATGAGGAAGAGGAAGAGGAGCCAGAAGAGGAAGAAAGTGATGTAGAGGAGGAGAAGGTAAACAGGTGAGTATGTTTTATTAATGTGTTTATGTTAATTGTTAAATGTTAATATTGCATATTTGATTTGAGTTTGATTAATTTTTATGTTATGGAATGTGAAAAATTGTGAATCCACAATTAATGTGAGTCTGTTATGAAATGTGTTTAATGTTGCTTTATTAATTTGAGTCTGATTACTTGTCCTGTTAGGCCATGGGGTCTACATTTATAAAGCTAAGATACGGGGCTTTATAGGTGACATGGCATGTTAACCGGTGCTACACACCGCTCCTTCCTTGTGTCAAGGGGTGTTAAGGAGATTTTAAGAGAGTGAATTAATTTTATTTCCTTTTTTTTTTACCCAAAACCATTAAAAGGTATAGTTATGTGAAGTTAAACCGTTTCATTGGGATGAAGTGGAGCGAAATGAGGAAAAGTAGGTGATGTGGCATCTAGGTGGAGTTAAGAAGGGTTAAAGTATACACCATGGCCTTATGGGAGGTGAATTTTTGAACCTGCTAGAATTTTGTGAGGAATATAGGATATAGATAGCTTGGTTTAAAAAAGCGTGAGGCGC
The DNA here is from genome assembly GCA_030844895.1 of Ambrosia x helenae. Classification (NCBI taxonomy): domain Eukaryota; kingdom Viridiplantae; phylum Streptophyta; class Magnoliopsida; order Asterales; family Asteraceae; genus Ambrosia; species Ambrosia x helenae. Next base: position 146,125,795 of record CM061231.1, read on the forward strand.
TCCGAGGCGTTTTGGTGCAAAAAGCCAAGGTGCGAGGTGAGAGCTTCACGTATGTGAGGCGCCCAAGGTAAAAAAGAGTAAAAAATATTTATACAAGCCAATACTACATATTCTACTTGTTAATCAATCCTAAACACAATAACATAATTATAAAACACACTTAAACACTTCATTAAACGTACATTGAAGCCGAAACACACAAAAATATATAAAAAAAACCCTGATTTTGACTTTTAGCCCAAATAAACCCTAATTTTGTCTGAGGCACCTCATGTAGTTGAGCGCCTCAGGCCAAAAAAAGTGCTTTTCCTAGCGCCTTGGGCGCCTTACTCATCAGGCGCGCCTTTTTAAACCAAGGTAGTTAGATTGGTATTTCTTGTGTGAAGATTGAAAGACTTGATGAATTTGTTGTTTTCTCTTGATCATGACAATATTGAAAATGCAAAAGACTTAGAAATAATAAGAGTTAATGAAGTGATTAGATTTGGATCTTGGTTTTAATAGGCGTAGATGATTGATGTGTATTACATTAAAATCATGTAGAGTCATAGAGAATGGCAGAATGGAATTCTACAAGTGAGTGAATCACTGAATTGTGTTAATGATAGACATTCACAAACTGAGCATAATGATATGGCCTTTAATCTAATCAGATGGAAGGTTATAGTTTTCTTGGGTCGTTATTGTATTACTGTACAAACTATGGTCTGTGTTGGAGTTATATTCTAGATTAGCGGGTTAAGGAGTATAACGCTGAATAAAACTTAAATGTCTAGTAGTTGCTGTGCTGTGTTGTTTCTCACTTGGTTGTCACCTTGGTTTTGAAAGGAGTGAAGCACTCTCAAGGCACTTAGGGTCTTGGAAGCCGAGGTGCTAGATCTCATGTACATGAGATGCCAGGTTTTTGTAAAATACTGATGAGATAATCTAGATAATGGTTTCTTCCCTGTTAATTTTTATACACCCAAAAATAAGATTCTAAAATTATTACAAAAACAAAGAAGAAGAAAAAAGATAAGATCTATTCACAACCGAAGAGGCTTTTTGTAACACCAACGAAACTCAACTATAAGTGCAACTCAAGAAAATCTATGTACGGTACTACAGTTAACTCAAACACTTGCAAACACTGAAACACATGATTTCGTATATCTATTCACTTCTTACTATGGTAACCAAAACCAATAATTCAAAGTTATAATTCAGTGTTCATCCAAAAGCGATCCAACAATTCATACCATAAAGCCCAACCCAAAATCCCAAATTGTCTGCTTTGACAATTCAGTTTAGTTTGAATAGTTAACACCTCTATATTACACATGTAGGCATTGCCATGCAAAAAGACAAACGTGGTAAAATCAAATTTTAAAACATCATAATTGTTGGCGTATGCACATCACATGATTGTGGATGATGGAACAACTATGATGGTAGACACACGATCAAATCATGGAATGTTGCTGATCCACTGCTCCCAAACAACCAAAATACAAGTCCAAGTAACATGGTTGATCATGGCTCACTGTAGGATTGATTAAGTGTTGTTGAACACCAAACAACAAAAGAAGCATGGTTGACAAGGGCTAAAAATATAAAACAAAACAAGCCTAACAATTCAAACTGACATCAACAATGCCAGATGCTCATTTTTATACATTCAGGAAACATTCAAGACTTGGGTATTTGAAGTGTATATACAAACTAATTTATAAAAATAAGAAGACCTATATTTTTTATGAATTTAAATAAGAGAGCCTTTAAGTATATCTCTGGAAGTAATAATTTCAAAAAAAAGTTTTTCATTGTCAAATTCTGGACAAAAAGAACTTGTTGAACAGTTTGAGGAAACGAGCAAAACTTGTGGAAACAAAAAATCTCACTTGGAAGAAAAGAGCACTTTCATTTTAAGGTAAGGCTTGTCCAATTGATTTGGTTAAATGACACACACGCATAAGACTTTTCTTTAGTGTTTCAGATGTGATACAAGAGCCTCTAATCAGTTTTTGACTTGTTGCAATGGCTAAATTAGTGAGAAATATCCAAGAGCACAATCATGGACCTATCACATCTGTAATCTATTTGATTCTTTAGAAACACATATACCATAGCAACTCTCCCTCCAACACTTAACTCACCTCTTGCATTTGAAAAACATAGTAAATATATTCATGAGTGATCATTCCATTGTTTCTTCAAATCTCAGCCTCATTTAATTAATAGAAGAAAGCTAGAGGATAACTTGTAAATTATCAATCTTCTTTCTAACTCACTTTTTTTTTTTTAATGTGATGCCCCATTGGACATGTGAATATCATCTGGTGGCTGACTAAGGATTCAACTTAACACCCACACTAACCACCAACATCCTTGTTTTTGTATGGTGATATTTTTGTTACTCATGACTATCCATAATATTGAGCAAAGAACTCTTGTGTTCATTAACAAGCTTATTTATAAGTTCTTCCAAACATTTTAAAATAGCTTGTTCACCTCCCCTCTAGGTTCTTATGGACTACTGTATGTGTTTATGGGATAAACAAATGGTGGGTAGTGTATTCGTCTTTTTTTCTGGTAGTGAACCCTATTGAATGGCTCTCTGTAAAGTGTAAACTGTTTAATAGAGTGGGTACAAATCAAATGAAGAGATTCATTTTGTTAAAAGCTTCAAAAATCCATCCTTTATGTCCTTGTTTCTTGGGGATTACAAAATGCAAAGCGTAACACTATTTTATAAAACAAGAAACACACCTGAAAATCAGAATACTATTGATGAATAAATATATATAGTAATCCTTAATAATCCTGTAGTAAATCAAAGCTAATCTGGACATCACTAGTTTAAATGATTAAATGAAGAAAACGATGATATTATTACATTTTGGCTCTTTGCTCTGATCTTGCAATCTACCCTACCTTGTTTTGTCCAACTCTGATTTTCTGTGTGATAATTTTTTTGTATCTCGGTTAACTCACTGCAGTTGACACTTAAGATATACATGTTTCTGTGTAATATTTCTAATATAATTTAATTGTATTATGACTCATCAAGTAAAAGCAACAAAACGACTGCGAACCCAAAGAAAAGGGGAGGCGGAGGGTTTAGCAAACCGTGTGCACTTTCTCCCCAACTTCAAAAGCTTATTGGAGAGCCCGAAATGGCTCGAACTGAGGTATAATTCAATGTAAATTTTAAATTTCCCTGTTAAATGATCCTTTTAATTTATTTCTTTTAAACTGAGATTCTTCTTGTTTGGTTGTTCAGGTTGTGAAGAAGATATGGGCTTATATCAAAGAGAAAGATTTACAAAATCCAAAGAACAAACGGAAAATTCTTTGTGATGAAACGCTACATGACATTTTTCGTGTCAAGTCCATTGATATGTTTCAAATGAATAAAGCTCTTAGCAAGCATGTATGGCCAATAGAAGAGGAAGAAGGTACTGGCGTTTTCGTCCCACTTTCGGTGTGCGCATATAATGTATATATGTGTGGCCCTTGGGGGCAAAAGTAAAGTTGCACTAGTTTTAACGTTATTTTACTAATTTCGTGAAAATAACGTTAAAACCGATGGACGGTTAATCATGCATCATGTGGTGGCGTGGATAGCCAAAAGACAAAGGGGTACATGCACCGATCGGGTTTGTCCCGATTGCTAAGTGTTCTGTGTCTTATGTCCAAGGCTTGATACCAAACCACATCGAGCCGGGGGTCTCACTGGAAGCAGCCTCTCTATTCTTAGGGGTAGAGGTAAGGATGTCTACATCTTACCCTCCTCAGACCCTACCTTAGCTTTGCTATAGGTGGGATTAACTGAGTATGATGATGATGATGATCTATGATTATATGTCTATTATCTCTGTAACAAATATGTGATATACTTTCCTCTGAAATTGCAGCTACAGTCAAACCTTCCGTAAAGAAAAAACAAAATAAACGAGTCAAAGAAGGTAATGCCAGATGCCGGATATCATATTTTTGCAGCTTACAATGCAAAACTAGTCAAAGATTGATCAATGCTTAGAAATATTACTAATCGTTGTATATTGTCTTCTCAGACGAACCCGAACAAAAGGAAAAAAGAAAAAAGACAAAGGGTTCAGGATTTGTTTCTCCGCTTCCAATATCAGATGAACTGGCACAATTTTTTGGTACGGGTGAAACTGAACTCTCTCGTTCAGAAGTTGTGAAGAGAATGTGGGATTATATCAAGCAGAATGACCTTCAGGTGTCTATTTACCCTTATTTGAACTTTATTCTAATTATATTCACAATTCTGTTAAGCTTTCCTAAAATGACCCGTTTTAACACGAGCCCATTTTGACCTAAACCCTAATGATACTTTTTAAAAACGACTCGCTTTGACCCGGACTAGTTTTGCCATGCTTATACAAAAGAAATCATGATGACTTGAAACTGTATTTACAGTTGTATTTTATTTTAGCAAGTTGGTTATTTTTCACAGGATCCATCTGATAAAAGAAGAATCCTATGTGATGATAAACTAAAAGAACTGTTTAAAGTCGACACGTTTGTTGGCTTCACGGTTTCAAAGCTTCTGACAGCTCATTTCATTAAAAACAAAGAATAGCCATACAGTTTCTTGATAAGGTGAGTTGTTTTTTTCCTCATTAGGTTCCAAGAAGTGTATATATCTCTTGAGAATGCCAACCAGTTGATCTTTGGTGTATTCTACTTCTTGTTGAACATCGTTGACAAAACTTACCACTTTCACTCGCTACAACATTTTCAAATTTGTTTTTTTAGCACTATATAGTGTCGTCTTGAGATCATGATTAACATTTACTCAATTTGTCACACGCGCGCGCGCGCACACGCACACTGATGCACCAAGAAACACATAGTTTCAGTATTCTGGGCTTGGGTGTGCCCTTTTAGCATGAGAGTCATGAGACTTTTTTATACTCTTGGTATTCCTTCATTCCAGTTAGAGAATGATCAGATATTGGCAAAGTACTACTTCCATCGCATGATGTACCAGTCACTAAAGGATGATTCTCGTTCTTGACTAAAAAGGGTTAAGTCTTTGATTGCTAGTTATGTTTTCTGAAAGCGTGTATAATAGAGAGTTGATGCTTCGGTCATACCCCTATTGCACAATATCTATTTCTTTTCTGGATTTTTTTTCTCCTTTTTCTCTATTTAAGCGCTTGGCGCCTTCTCATGCCCATGCACACTTAAAAAAGCCTGTATTCATGTTACCATAGTCTTACCGTCTTACCCTGTGGAAATCTGTTTTGATAGGCCTAATTTGAATGTTCTAATTTTGTTGGTCATGAGGCAATCTGTATTGTCCAAATAGGGTTGGGGGTGTTCATTGGATCGGGTAATGGATTATTCGGCTCAGATTTGAAGATTTTAGGACCCTATCTGAGATCCGATCCGAATAGTTTACTAATTTAGATTCATAACAAATGCACAAAACCTGAAAAATAGAAATTAGTCTCAAAACACAAATACAAAGTGTAAGCTTCAAAACATAGCCTCATCCAAAATATTTATGGGCTATTGGGTTGGACTAATTTTCAAGTAGTGTGCCTCTAAAAACCTATTAAAGCTAATTTGGTTCATTTGGATATCCGAATAATCCAATTTTTTTATTTCTAAAATCTGATCCTAATAAGAGTTTGGATTCGGATGGATCCGATCCGAATATCTTATTAAGAATTTGGATTGGTTTCTTGGATTCGGTTCAGATTTCAGATTTTTTGAACACCCCTAAATAGGGGTATATAATTGAACCGAGTCGAGCTGACAAAATGCCCAAGTCGAGCTGACCCGAATCTTTGATGAATTAACTGACATCTCTAGCTTGGCTAGACTCAATTTTGGTAGTTAACTACAATGGTAATATGATTGTAGTCTTGGTTATTAAAATCATGCCTGAGGTGTGGGCGGTCCTGAAAAACGCCTTAGGGCCTTGAGGCGGCGCCTCATGCACATTTGGGTCAAATATTTGTCAAACCTAGGTCTTGAGGAGGCTGTTATGTAAAAATAATTAAGGGGTGAAGAAATTATGAATGATTTGCTTGATTAAAAGGCTGGCACGTTGAAGAGATTAAAGAGATGTAGCTTCCGGTTATACAAAAAAACTTGTTCGGTCATACATGGAGCGATTTTCACGTACGTGAAGTCCTCCCCGTGGCTTTTGGGTCCTAAACGCCTCGGAGAATTAATTGACTTGATGTATTCGAGCGAGCCCCACTTGATTATAGAGTATGGTAACTGTGTAAATACAGTTTTGAGTTAAAATGTAAAATGAGCTGGGTTCATGAGTGTATAATGGGCATGTAAAGAGTAAAAGACAACGGATGATTGATGATAGAAATTACTTGTGTGGAGAATGGAGGCCCACCAATATGATCGAACCACAACCGTTGATATGTGGCGAACCGATTCCCCGGCCGACACACTCTCTTTCTACCTAATTTCTTTTGACAAAAATAGCAAATAAAATTATGAATACCTTTTTCCTTGCATATACCCAAAATAGAAAATTGGAAAAACCATTAACTGAGCTAGTTACCTAAAGGGCGCCCCCTACTGTTGTGGTGGAGTGACATCCATGTGAAGAGCGAATACGGGTGGTGTTGGTTCGACTCGGATGAGAGGCGAAGTTTTATCGATTATTCCACTGTTGTGTTTTTGGCTAGGTGGAGTTTGGTTTCCATGCATTTGGGACAGCCATGGGGTTGGTGGCAGTTGAGTAGTTGACCTTGACCATAGCGTCCGGTGTCACGGTTGTTGACACGTCATTTCTTGCCGTTCAAAAAAAAAAAAGTTACTTGAAGGGCACATGTGAGGGGCGCATGATCTTTACTTAATTGAGCTAATTGATGGGAGTTAACCAAAAGGACAAAACGTGTGTAAAATTTAGTCATAAAGGGCAATATGCGTAATTGTTGAAGTTAAAAGACATACGGTGAAAATTGGTATATATATAAACGACAATCTTTGTAAAAATACTATAATATTATTTTTGTAATAATATTTGACGCTAAAAATTTTATAGTAGTTTTAAAAATATATAAAAGAGGTATCAGTAAACCGATTTTAACCGATTGCATACTCGAAACATGTAACATGACCCTACATCTTTACAACTTAAAACGATTAAAGTGGGTGGAATTCATTAGACTCAAACTACACCATGCATAGTAATTCATTAGACTTGTTTGCATGATAAGTTTTAAATTATTTATGAAGTTATGTCTAAAAATTCAACTACAAATCAAATCAAACATTTTCTAAAAGAAAATCACAAGCATTCAATTTCGATGCATTGCATTGCATTTATGTATGTTCATCCTCAAGGTAAAAAAAGAACTTTTATTCTCTTGCTAAAGATTTCTTCAATGCCTCCTTATTAGGGATGAGCATACGGTTCCGAAAACCGATCCCGAACCGAAAAAATACCGATCCCGTACCGAACCGAGGGTGTTCGGTATCGGTACCCACATTTAGAGGTTTTCGGTTTCGGTATTATCGGTATCGGTACGGGATCGGTACCTTAAAATACCGATACCACACCGGTACCGTACCGATACCGATACCGTACCGGTATAATCGGTATCGGTATTGGTTTTTTGGACTTTTCGGTATCGGTATTGTCGGGATCGATATCGGTTCGGTACCGATACCGTCCCGAGCTCATCCCTACTCCTCATCAACGCCGAGTCAAGTTTATATCCTTATTCTAATAAATGATTTTAAATTAATGTCACATGTTTACTTTCTCTTACAATTTCTATCAAATATTATTATTATTATTAATATCTAATATATAATATTTAAACATTGACACGTGTTCAAGGAATAAACAAGTGGAAATTGTAGTTTTGTTAAAAGAATGTCCATATGCAAGTCACATGCCATTTCACCCTCATTTTTAAACGTCTGTAATTTTTTTATACGTCATCTTTAAAAAAAAACCATAAAATTGAGTGTCTTTTTTAGCTTTGATATGAGTACCGTATTGTTATACTTTTGAAAAAAAATTGAAAACCTGGTTGCGTAAGGTATAAAACAATGAGTACCAAATTAAATATGCAAGGAACAATAATGTGTAAAATATAATGAATAATCTAATAAAACACAATCGATGACATATTAAAAACACAATGAACAAAAGAATAAAACACAATAGATAGTAGATTAAACACAATGAACTACATAATAAAACACAACGTACACCATAAATAGAAAGCACATTTGCATAAAACACAATGAACGATGTAAAACACAATGGAAAACATACTAAAAACACAATGGACAAAGTTAAATCATCTGTAGACTAAAAATCCATAATTAACATATTTATAAAGCACAAGTGCATACTATAACACAATGAACGAGCAGAAGACACAATGAAAAAAAAAAGTCAGTTAACATGGATTTTTTTTTTCCAATTTTAATGTAGTAATATGGTACTAATATTAGAGATAAAAAACGCTCGCCAATATGGTGAAATGTTTTCAAAAAACAAAATATCGTATGAAAAAGTTATAGACGATTTAAAATGGTGGGGGGAAATTGACATGTGTCTTGCATGTGGAAAGAGAAAGTCAACAAATTTTTTCTTTTATGCTCTTCCTCTAATTCCATATTTATTTTTTTCCAACAAACTAATCTAAACCATTAAGATATAAGATTAATGAACCACAATCCTTCTAATTTTTTCCAGAATAAGTGTCTTGTGTATTTGATCCTAATCCTAATTTTTATTTCTAATATTTTCATTATGTATATCTTTACCATCTATATATATATAATATAACGATTGCGGTGAGGACACATAACATTTGGTGAAGCCATCCCCACCTTTAAATTCCCATAAAAAAATTTAGGTTATAAATAACTCAATATTTATTAATTTAGATTTTTATTATCTTTATCTTTATTATTACTTTACTATATAATAAATAAAAATCTTATGATTATTTTATTTCTCTCTCATATGAAATAATATTATTAAATCACAATTTCACTTTTATCTCTTATTTAGTTAATGTTTATTTTCTTAACTAAGTATTTTTATTTTTCCGCTTATTAAAAACCATTAAATATTTTATTGATGAAAAAAGCTACACCTTCAAGACCACCACCTCAATCACACTCTGCAATGGCTGCTTCTGCGTTTACACCTCATCCAAACTTACGTTCTCGCTTTAATATACATTTTCATTCTAATTCATATGATTAAGATTGTTGTTTTCTCATATTACAATAAATTAAGTTTTATGCTAAATCGTAACACATATTTTGTCTTATTATTAGATTTGTCTATCTCGGGAACATCCCGGGATATAACCTAGTATATAAATAAAAATCATTTATGACGCGCCTCAATTTCTTACATATCCGTGCTTTTTTTCTATACATTTCTCTCTTCTGTTAAATAATAATTTTAGATCATAATCTTTCTGTTACTATTTCATATTAAATAAAACAACTACAACAACCATAAAAATAATATTAAATCAATTTTTTTTTATGTTTTCTCTCCTATTAAATATTAATATTGAAATTATAGTTTTCATACTCCTATCTTATTTATTTAATATTTATCTTGCCAGCTTTTTATTTTATTTTTTCAGATTATTAATAACCATTTAATATTTTATTAATGCAACCCTTAGTAATACACAAGTTATGAACCTTATAATAAGTACAAAAAAGTAAAATGTTACAATAAGTAAATAGTACATATTTTTTTGTGACGATTTTATCTGTTTATCGATTGCATTATTCAATCCGATGATACACCTGTTTTAAATGACATAAATTTTTTATTACTTAGTATAAAAATTTATTTATTTCACCCGTGTAAAACACGAGGTTCTAACCTAGTCTCTCTCTCTCTATACACACACACACACACACACACACACACATATATATATATATAGGGAATGGTTATAATGACAACCCACTTGAGTTGTGAAAACCCGTAAAAACCCAAAGGAAATTATTTTTTTTGAAAAAAAATGTGGCATGTAATAAAAACATTTTAAAGCATTTTTATCACAAAAAAATCAAAAAAAAAAAAAAAAAAACACCGATAGGATTTTTTTTAAATTATGTAAAATTTATGATGTTCAATGTTACATAAATATTACATAGGTGTGTTCTTAAGTATTTTTTAGTGTTTGTAAACAAATCTTTTTTGATTGTTTTTTTGCTAAAATGCTTGAAAAAGTTCCTATTACATGCCCATTTTTTTCAAATTTTTTTATTGAGTTTTCACAACTCAAGTTGGTTTTCATCAATGAAAACCTCATCGAGTTGAGAGAACTGTGAGAATGGTTGTAAAAGTCACGCCTAGCCTTTGATTAATCGCTAGTCGGTGGCTGTTTAGCGATTCTAGCTAAATTCCGGACAAAATCTGTAAATTTCGGTTAGGTTCCAACCAAAACCTGTAAATTTTGTGGATTAATCTTATATACATAATAATGAGTCGAGGAAGGAGTTGAAACATGCCTACTTTTAAAAACTGTTAGGATCTGATTTTGATTGTTATGATGTTTAATGAATAAATTAGTGAATTGTAACACCCCAACCGATGGTGGAAACATCGAGGTGTCACGTAGTGACGATTGTTCAATAGCTCATGGTACTAAAGTGTAAATTTGAATACATTGAATTAAATAGTTTATTACATGGAAAGGAAAATTACAGAATACAATAATTCTAAAGCGTCAAGTCTAACTAAAATACAATAAAGTCAAAGCTTAAATATAAATTCAAAAGCTTAAAAGAAGCATCTCAAAATAACCTGAAACATGTACGAAAGTAGTATATGTCAATACAAAAATGTATTGGTGAGCATACCCTGTTTTGAATACATATAGTAGAAAAAGAGTTTCGCAATTCATGTGTTGTATACCGTTTACAATTATGTAATAAGCAATATCAGTCAAAACCAACCCTAATAGAATGAGACTAACACATGAAAACCATTTTTAGTATAATGAATCACAAGACAATGACCAAGGTCTCTCAACAGTGTCACAAGGGGTATATACCATAGTACTATTCATTGAAATGCAAAGCCGCAGAACGTGTATGATTTGACTAAGCATAGATACACACAAATTCACATAAAGCAAACACACATGAGAATTGCATTAAGTACAAGAATAACATTTGATAATAGTGTACATGAATAGCCCCAAAAGAGTAAAACATGAAAAAGGGGAAAGATATACTCACTTTCGCCAAATAACTAGATGACTAAGCGAGCGTGAAAATGCGAGCAATCCAAAGACTCAACCTAATGTTTCAAGTAAAATAAGTATATACGCTTAGTAAAGTCCAGGGTTCTTATTCTAAGGCACTTAGGATGTTACGACTATATTTGGGATTTTTAAGTAATAATAATAATGGCGAAAAAAATATAAACTATTAAGGTCGTTACCACGTTTTATGAAAATAATATCATGAGATTAGTTTCTCATTCACAAATATTTTTCAAGGTTGAAATAATATATTTTATTCAGAAAGTATATAAAATAAATTTAAGAATCTTAATTGTTTAGAACTAAATCAACAAATAATTTAGTTAAAATACAAAAATGTTGTGAAACAAAGGTAATTTGATATTATAATTATCCTAACATATTTATATACACTTTCACCAATTTTGATGTCAAAATTATTTATTTACAATTTTATATAAATTAATCATGATAAAAAGTGACATAATTCATAAATAATTAAAAATCACCTTTAAAAATAAAGTTTTTTTTTTTGTGAAATCTCAACCTACCGACTTAGGAAACCTCAAACTAACTTTTATAGGATTTTTTGAGATTAAAATAGATTTATTATAAATATTATTTGCGTAAAATCAATTTAACAAACAAAATGAAACAACATAGTAATCCATGTCAAAACTGGTGGAAAATGTCATGATAATTATTTTAACATAATGAAACATTTTTCTACAAATTTTAATAACCAAAAGTGCTACCAATAATTTATGATGAATTAACTAAGATTAAATAATCATAAAATCATTAAAAATATTAATCAGTGGATAAAAATCCCAAAACTGATTCTAAAATTTCTAAATGATCATATAAGTCATCATACCAAATTTCATGATTTTTGGATCAATAACCAACGAGTTATGAATTTTTAAAGTTTACAAGTTTTTAATTTAAAAATACCCAAATACATCCTAACACCTTAGAATCTAATCGAAGCCCTTAGAGACTATAATCGATATAAGAAGTAAAGGGCTATTGTTCTACAAATGATAAATAAATATAATGTAAGAGGAATTGGAAAAACTTACAACGAAACTAGTCCAATTTAGAAGAAAATAAACTGAATAAGAAAAAATATCAAGCTTCTAATTCGCCAATTACAAGAGTTTATAATCAAAGCTTCAATTTTAGAAGTAGTATACTATAGAAGAAAGGTATGAGGGAGAGTTTAATCGAATTGAAACAATCGATTTAGAGGTGCAAAGTGTAATGGGTCATAGATGAGTTTTTATACTAGTTTTGGATTCAATTAGGCTTTAAAATTGGTCAACCCCATAAAGTAAGGTTTTAAGATAAATTGACTATTTGACTGGGACTTTGACTGTCTCCGCGGACCGCGAGAGCAAAAAAATCAATTTTTCTAATTTAATCAATTTTAAGTTCCGGACTTGTTTCCTTCGGTTTCTAAGTTGTTTTAGGACTGAAAATTAAGGGTTTTGAGTATCAAGGTCTGAAACATACGTGCTCGAGTGTAGATGTGAGTGTAAAACGTGTATACTTTTACTTATAAAAATTATAAGTTTTATTAAATTGTGACTTTTGGTCCTATTAAAATACGAGGGTTAAAAATGAAGATTTTGAAATAGTTGAGGAACCAATTATGTACATTTATGAAAAGTGAAGGGTGCAGGTTGTCACATGAATGGACATAAACTAAAATTGGAAAGTGCAGCGGAATAAACTATAAATCATAACAAACAAAAATTACAACCCCCCCTTAGCCCGATCACTCAGTGTTTGTTCGTGCAAAGAGTGTTGGATGAAGAGTGATAAGGACAAGCAATGTTCTATTTATAGACGAACCAAACATCTAATGACCTAGACTGGCAGCTAACAACTTCTAACCAACTACAACATCTGTTCTATACAAACACTGTTCTATTGCTAAGCTCTGCTATTCTATCATCTGTTTACGTAACAACTGTTCTATAATATCTGTTGAAGTCTAAGCACTGCTGGGCTTCAACAAACTTTCCTTCTTCTCAGCAGACTTTAGCTCTGGCAGACTTTAGCATTCTTCATCAGCAGTTGTTAAGTCTAGCAGATCTTGTATCAGCAGTTGTTGTGTCATCATTCTTTTAGGGGGATTTGTTCTTCTAAGTACTGTTTATTGAGGGTCAGATGTTAGCTGTTTTGGCTTTTCAATTATATGTTATTTTCTGGATCAGCAGAGTCCAACAAAACTACATATAAAATGTGTGTATATATATAAAACTGAAAATTACATATAAAATCTCAATCTGATTAATCAAGATTAATCCTTACTAATACCGATTAATCACTAGTCGGTACCACACTGACCGACTAGCGCCTAGCGATTCTTACAACACTGACTGTGAGAACTCCCACTTCCTATTTTTTTTTCAAAAACTATTTTCCGTCAAACAGACGGAGGAGGCTAGATTAGTCGAAAGATGGTTATCGGTTCAAGGACGTAAGATGACCCTGCTTTTTCAGGTTAAGTGATAGAGGAAATGCCCCGAACACTCTCTGATTTAGGATGGTAGCGAGTCAGGTAGAGGTACTCTCTATTTCCTACTTTTTTTTAAAGGCTTAGTTTAGTGGAAATTTTTGTACACCCCTAACCTAGCGGTCCCAAGTTCGAATCCCTACCCACACACCGGTGTCCTCCTTGCCTAAGCTCAAACCGTCACGGGGAATTTTTTTTGTGGTGTGCATGGATCAAACCTGTGACCTACCCCCGGGATGGCAACCCCTAAGGGAAAACTCACCCTACCTCAAACCAGCTGGGCTAGAGATCATTGGCCTCTATTTCGTACTTGATTATAAAACTATGTTTCATACCCTGTCAATTACTCGTCAGGGTACTTATCGGTCATCATGATTCATGCATAGAGTGATAAAGATGATCAACAAACGAATGAAGGGGTAAATTAAATTTTGGTTGGTATTTTTGTTTTGATACTTTGGAGTCTTTGTATCTTCAGTTTACTTTTATTACTGTAACTTTTATGTTTTTTTTGAAAGGCGAATTTCATTAAAAAAACAATACGAGAGATTTCCAAGACAAGTTAGAAATTGCATTACATCAAATGAGAAAAACTTCCAACCCTTCCAATCCACCCCTTCAATTCTACCCCTACTACAAAACCAAAGATAGCTCAATGACTTGACATCGGCCACTATTTCCGCCACTTTCCTATTCTTCTGTGTAAATAGCATTTCATTTCTAGCTTTTCAGAGACGTCAGCAGGCCACCATGAAAATCCCATATAGAATCTCTTTTCTTCTTTTTGACCAACCCGAACTATTAACTATTTCAACTATGTCTTTAATAGAGAAAAGAAAAATAGGAGGTAAGTGAACCCAGTTAGCAATACCCTGCCACATACCAGTCGCTAGCCCGCAGACAGTAAAAACATGCTCCACACTCTCTTCCTCTTCATTGCAAGTATCACAAATACACTCACCATGAAGAATATTCCTTCTTCGTAATGCCACTTTAGTCGGAATTCTTTCTAACATAAGCCTCCACATAAATACGTTGCATTTTAACAGAACCCACCTACACCACTTAAACTCGGAAATAATATTCTGGACTCCCACTCGGTTACTAATTATCCAATTTTTGGCATCATGGACCGAAAAGTCCACAGGCCCCTTCTCAAACCAAGCCCACCTATCGCTACCACCCACCAAAGATTGGCCCGCTATCAAACGATGGCATGCTAGTAACTCCTCAACCTGTTGGGCCGTAGAAGGATAGGCTCTCCAAGTCCAACAAACCAGAGCACTACCAGTAACCTCCCCAAGCTTATCAGCCACACTACACCATTTTTGGCGTTCGAGTCGGAACAAATTTGAAAACACGACTTTCAATGGAACATTAGTGACCCAAGAATCCAACCAGAATTTAATGCCCGAACCATTACCTACTATTCCCCGTATCATATAAGAACCAACCATATCACCCACTTTAATACGAGAACAACATTTAACGAGCCTCGACCACGTACCAGGAATGCAAGATTTACTCGGATATACATTCCACTGCATATCCGAACCATGGATGGCGTCAATAACTCTTCTCCACATAGAATCACCTTCTACCCGATATCTCCATAGCCACTTTAACATAAAAGCATTATTGTTATCTCCAAGCCGACTAAGACCCAACCCACCTTGTTTCTTTGGAGTCGTAACCTTATCCCAAGCCACCCAATGCACCTTCCTATTATCCGGGTCCCCACCCCACATGAATCTTTTTATCAAGGATTCCAGACAAGTAATAACAGTAACTGGCGCCTTATACAAAGCAAAGTAATAAGACGGTAAGCTTTCCAAGTCATATTTTATCAAAACCAAACGACCACCAATAGAGAGAACCTTGGACTTCCATTTGGATAATCTAGTCTTGAAAACCTTAATCACCGGCTCCCAATTATTTATCCTACTCATCTTAGCACCCACACTTATACCAAGATAATTAAACGGGGTTACACCCGAACAGCATCCCAGAGATCGCGCCATCTCATTAATCTCTACCGTACCTTTACCAACTCCGAACAGAGTAGATTTATGAATATTTATCTGGAGACCCGAACACAAACGAAACATTCTTAGAATTCTACGCAGAGTATCAAAGTTACTACTCGACCACTCTCCCATAATCATGGCATCGTCCGCATATAACAAATGTGAAAGAACCATACTATTATTAGGAAGCCGAACACCACAAAAGAGCCCACATCAATCGCTTTTCTCATCATCCCTGCAAGAGCCTCCATAACAATAATAAATAAAAAAGGCGAAATAGGATCGCCTTGTCTCATAACTTTCTCACAGGAAAATTCATATGTTGGGGAGCCATTCACAAGAACTGACGACCTAGCCGAAAACAAAACCCCCTTTATCCACAAACACCACACCTCTGGGAATCTCATCTGCCTCATAACCGACACTAGAAACTCCCAATTAACATTGTCGTAAGCTTTAGCGAAATCAATCTTGAACATAAATAACTCCTTCCCACTTGTTTTTGCCCAAGAGAGAAGTTCACTAATAATAAGTGGACCATCCAGAATATATCTCCCTGCTATGAAAGCCGATTGAGTTTCAGAAATTAAACCATCAATGACCTTTCTTAACCGGTTAGCTAGAAGTTTATATGTGACTTTACTAACAACACCAATCAAATTAATTGGTCGGTACTCTCCCAACTCCACCGGATCCTTGACCTTTGGCACTAGCGTAATAAATGATGACCTCACTCCTCTGCTGATCAAACCCGTCTCCGCAAACACCTTAAATATCTCCATAAAGTCACCTGAAAACAAAGGCCAATTTTTTTTATAAAACGAAAATTAAACCCATCCGGCCCCGGCGCCTTATCGCTCCCACAATCCCAAACGGCTTTTTTGATTTCTTTCTCTAAAAATGGGGCTACAAGACCATCCGCATCCACAGAATCTAACGTCTTTATACCATGCACAATAAGGGAAGGGCGATCTTTAATATCTTCAACAAACTTATCCTTAAAGAACCGATACACCTTTTTCTTGATCGCATTAGGCTTCGTCACCCACTCTCCATTAATATACAACCCAGGAATAGAGTTAGACACCCTGCGCGAATTAATGACACCATGAAAAAAAGAAGAATTCTCATCTCCCTCCTTCGCCCACCTAACTCTAGCTTTCTGCTTCAAATCTCGAACTTTAAACGATTCCAACTCTTTAATTCTCTTAATCGCTTCTTCAAGGACCCAACACTCAGCTTCAGTAAGGTCACGGTTCTCCAGCTCTACCTCCAACACCGCAATATCAGCCCGAAGACCAATCTCCTCCTCCTTCTCGCAAGTAAGCTGCCTACCATGTCATTCTTTAATACTCGCTTGAAGCCTTCTGAATTTGTACATCAACTTGACATCAGGAGGCCCTATCCAATTACCATTACCCAACGCTTCCTCCACCACTATATCCAACCCTTCCCTGTTTAACCACGAATTATAAAACCTAAACGGTTTGGCTCCGAAGTTCCTTGACTCTATCTTCAGCAACAATGGACAATGATCGGATTCTACCCGTTCCATAACTCTATACTCCGCATCACACCATTTATTTACAAAAAAGACCAAGACACGAACATTCGATCAATACGACTTACACATATGGTATCTCTAATTAAGTTAGCATAATTTACAAAAATAGTCGCTTTGTTTTGTCACTTTCTTTAAATGTAACAAATGATTTTAGTACCCATAAGTTACAAATGAAAAACCATGAAACCTAATTTGCAAGTTGCAACTTAAAACCTTTAGACCTCCTCAAATGTGTTATTTTGTCTAAACCATATAATCCCACTTATAAATCCATTCTTTCAAGGCTATGTCTAAGGTCGATTCCTCAACCGCCGTAAAACCGGACCCCCCTGATGCGTGGGAACCGGATAGAATCCATAAACCCTCACCCCTGGTCAGATTCGAACCCGGGATTAAATCCCCGATTCGTCCCTTCACCTATATGTCCGTCAAAAATGGCCCAAGCAGGAATCGAACTTGCGTCTCCACTAAGGAGGACAGGCCTCTTAACCACTAAACCAACTTCTCAGGACTATCTGTGTAATTAACTCCGAAAATTAAAGTTATATCTATCTTAACATATTTCAATGTCACAAATGATGCCTGGAAAGTTTTAATCTGAAAAAAGTCATTGTAAAAATACAATATAATCACGTTATTTTTTATCAAATATAGTTAATAGTTTTGTAAATGGAATCTTTATTTTGTACAATAAAAAATAAAAAAATACGTAATGTGTTATTTTTTTTGAACGGCCAACAAATTGGAATCACTCACGGAACACTGTAGTATCATCGTGCCACCAATGTTTCCACGCGATCATATTCCACCACCAAGTCACCAATTCAGGAGGAAACTCATAATTATAAGAAAACCCCCTTTGTGAGATTTGAACCCAGGACCTTATGGCCCCTAAGTCTTATCTCACCACTAAGATGCCACTAGGCTATAATGCCTTGGGCATATGTAATATGTTATATGGTCGTAAACGAAAACGTTTGTTGAATTAATTGAGTAGTAGTCTAGACCAAGTTGTCGTGTTTCGTGGAATGATAGAGGTGGTGGTGGGAGCAGTGTATCCATGTCCCACTATCTTTTAAAAATCAGAATCTTATGCTCCAACTATTTTTCATTATTCACTCACGGATAATTATTTCATAAACATATTAAAACATTTAAACATATAATAAAACTAAACATTTATTTTTCAAATATTCACACACTTATCTAACTGACTCTTAATTTTATTCTAGAGTTCATGACGAAACTGGAACCATCAACCATACAAGCTTTAAACTAGATATATACACTGTAACCGAAGGCCAATGATCTTCAGCCCAACTGGTTTGAGGTAGGGTGGGTTTTCCCTTAGGGGTTCCCATCCTGGGGGTAGGTCACAAGTTCGATTCATGCACACCACAAAAAAATTCCCCGTGATGGTTTGAGCTTAGGCAAGGAGGACACCAGTGTGTGGGTAGGGATTCGAACTTGAGATCGCTAGGTTAGGGTTGTACAAGGATTTCCACTGAACTAAGCCTTTCAAAAAAAATACACTGTAACCGAAGATTTAAATATATGTTAAAAGAATATGAAATGGAAACATGTCTATAGTTCTACATATATGTACGTTATGCTTTTAAATAAATGATAACATAGAGGAAGGTTTTTTTTTTTGAAAAGAGAATTTCATTAAACAAGAAACACGCTAGTCCTTAAAGTAAGGACTAAGCGAAAAAACACAATACATCAATACAAAGGACAATTACACCAAGTTTTCCAATCCTTAAATTCCATCGTGTTCTATTGCGAATCCAAAAATAAGACGTAGCTTTAATACTTTCCACAAGCTGTATCGGTTGCCTCTTCTTGTCGTTAAAAACACGTTCATTTCTTTCGATCCAAAGCATCCAAATGGTCGTGTATGTGATACCACGAAGAATATACTTCGAGTCTTTGGACGTGGCATGGGACTCCGGCAGTTTCAGTAAATCCGGTATGTCAAATAAAATGGAGTGGCTTATCTTGCACCAATTTTCCACTCGATACCAAACCTCGTTCGCGTAACGACAACCTGTAAAAAGATGTAAAGTGGTTTCCAAGTCCTCTTGACAAAATCTGCATTCTATTTGTTGTATAGAGACACCCCGTTTGATGAGTTCAGTCGTAGTAGGAATGCGATTTCTCACGATCCTCCAAACTAAAATTTTGCATTTCAACGGAACCCAACCTCTCCAGTTTATCCCGATATTGTCTTCTCCCACGTGAAAGCTGGCCATCAATCTCTTGGCCGAAGATACAGTGAACAAACCATCTTTTTCTTCGGTCCATTTCCAACGGTCAATACCTCCTTTCCATTCGAAATTATAAATAGCTTGAAGGAGATCAAATAATTCATTGAGTTGCTCTTGGGTATACGGTTGTGTTCTCCAATCCCACTTGAGCCGTTTATTACCATCTTCACATACAAGTCGGTCACTGATTTTGCACCATTTGTTTTTCTCCAAGCGGAATAAATTAGAGAACACGACGCGAAGAGGGGCGTCACAAAGCCACGTATCACTCCAAAAATTAATATTTCTACCATCGCCAACATCCCCAACAAAATATGAATTAAGCAACCTACCATTAGTAAGTTGCTTTTCGCCGGTATTAACAATGTATTTCCAACACCCGTTGGAGGAAGCATTACATGGCAATAGCGACCAAGATCTACTTGAACCGTGACATCCCACAATAATCTTCTTCCAAAGACTACTCCCCTCCTTTTTGAACCTCCATGTCCATTTTAATAATAAAGCTTTATTAACGTCTTCAATTTTTGAAAGGCCTAAACCACCCTTGTTTTTAGGAGTCGTGACAACATCCCAAGCAACCCACGCAATTTTGTTTTCAATACTAGGGCCGGCCCAGAGAAACCGGCGCATAATCTGTTCAATGCATTCCACAACGGCTTTCGGTGCTTTGTAAATCGAAAGATAGTAAATCGGAAGACTCTCAAGGACCGATTTTAATAATATCAACCGTCCACCCATGGACAAATGCCGAACCTTCCATGAAGCTAGGCGGGATCGGATAGTATCAATCACAGAATCCCAACTTTTCACCCGAGTCATTTTTGCGCCAACTTGGATACCTAGATATGAAAATGGGAAGCTCCCACGTTTGCAACCTAGAAAATCCAACATAATATCCAACTCCCCATCCCCCACACAAACTCCGTAAATATTCGATTTGTGAAGATTAATTCGGAGCCCCGAACACAAATAGAAAATACGGAGAATTCTAGCAATATATTTAATATTATCATACGACCATTCCCCCATAATCAAAGCATCGTCCGCATACAAAAGATGACTCACCTCCACATCATTATTTGATAGTCGAATACCCTTAAAAATACCAAGGTCCCTAGCTTTGTCAAGGATCCAAGACAACGCTTCCATAACAATTAAGAAAAGAAAAGGCGAAAGAGGATCACCTTGACGAAGACCTTTTTCACATTGACATTCAAAAGTAGGTGACCCGTTGACCAATACCGCCGCTCTAGAAGACTCGCAAATGCCTTTAATCCATGCGCACCACTTCAAAGGAAAACCCATTTGAGTCATAATAGAAATCAAAAAATTCCAATTGACATTGTCATAGGCTTTTTCGAAGTCTATTTTTAATAAAAACGCTTTCTTGTTTCTCTTCTTTAAACAATCCACCACTTCATTAACCACAAGAGGACCATCAAGAATATACCGATCCGATAAGAAAGCCGATTGAGTTTCAGAGATAACATTACCCATAACCCTTTTAATACGATTGGCAAGTATTTTAGAAATAACTTTACTAATCATACCAATAAGGGTAATAGGCCTATAATCTTTTAAGCCCAATGGAGATTTCACCTTTGGAATAAGAGTTATAAAAGAGGATCCACAGCCTTGATTAATAATGCCCGTAGCATGAAATTCCATAAGAATATTATAGAAATCATCCTCAAATAACTTCCAGAAACGCTTAACAAAGCGGAAATTAAACCCGTCGGGTCCCGGAGCCTTGTTTGAACCACACTCAAAAACTGCCGCTTTAATCTCTTCTCTAGAAAAAACCTCAACCAGAAAATCCCGATCCGTGGAATAACCTGTTTAATACCTGAACATAAAAGGTTAGGCCGACAAGGATTATGTTCTTTGAATTGATTGCGATAAAACCGTAAGACCTCACGTTTCACAATAGCCGGCTTTGTCACCCATTCGCCATCCAACAAAATACCCGGAATAGCATTTAAAGCTTTTCTACCATTCACAATATTATGGAAAAAACTGGAATTTTCATCCCCCAAAGAAGCCCATTTAACTCGAGACTTTTGTCTAAGGTCTCGAGCCTTATGAAGCTCAATACTTTCTAACGCCATCTTGCATTCAGACCATACCCAAACATCGGATTCTTCCATATCGCTTGTCTCCATGTTCCGTTCCAACTCTTCTTTTTCGTTGCGGAGGATAGACTCTTCCAATTTTTCACGCGAGTTCACATCTTGAAACCAAACTCTAAGCCGGTTCCTGAGGGAGCCGAGTTTTTTAAGAAGGTTCACGTCAGCCGGACCCGTAGCCACCCAAGAATCAAATACAGCATTAATAACTTCAATACACCCTGGCCGGTCAAGCCACGAATCAAAAAATCTAAACGGCTTGGGCCCAAAATTGGTATCAACAACCGAGAAGAGCAACGGCGAGTGATCCGACAGGTTCCTATTCAAAACGCGCACATAAGCGGTCGGCCACTTGTTGAAAACATTCTCACAAACGAGAAACCTGTCGATACAACTATATGTGAAAACACCGTTTCTACAAGACATATAAGTGTATCTATACCCCTTTTGATTATACTCGCGCAACCCCGCCTTGTCAATAAAATCGTTAAAATTTCGAGTACACAACTTGTCAAGTTTGGAATTCTTTCTATCCTCTGGCACTCTCACCGCATTAAAATCCCCAAGTAAAATCCACCACCCGTTAGTAGCACCAATAAGAGAATCAATTTTAGCCCATAACCTGTTTTTGTCATCTTTCTTTTGAGGGGCATAAACGTTCAACAAATTAATTCTAACCGACCCCGCCATGAGCATACCCGAAATATGAAGAAAGTTACAATCTTTAGTCACCTTGTCTTTCACAAAAACTTTTGGATCCCAGATACTAAGCAAACCTCCCGAATTCCCATTAGCTTCCACAAAATCAAAATCAAAACCCGATCCACCCCAATAAGCCGTAACTAAACCAGGGGGAATGTTGTTACTCATTGTTTCCTGCATGCCAATAAAAGAGACACCATTATCGAACTTAATTTTTTTAATCCAACCCGCTTTACCGATGCCACCAATCCCTCTAATATTAATTGAGATGCAATTCATTTCGACACCCCTTGTAATCCTTCGGTAACTATGGATTCCTGTATCAAAATATGAGAGTTGGATAAGTCCGCGCCAAGAACACCACCCAAAACAATGGTGGCTTCCACCTCAGGTTCAACATTCAGATGTGGAACAGTATCGGATATATTGTGGCCCAAGACACCGGACCTAAGCGGCCCATTATCGGCTGGTATAGTGATATTCTGATCCAATTCTTCTGTCTGAGCTGAGTCCACCGAGTCCATCATCTTATCTAGGCCCAATAGAGGATCAAGCCCGAATACATCTTCATCATCTTGGACTCTATATTTCTTACCCACTTTGGACTTTTCTAAGCTACTAGAGTAAGCGGGATTAATCTGGCCCACCGAGCCTAGTCCACCTTTCTTTTTTCTTTTATTAATATTAGGCCCGCAAATATCCTCATCTAAATTAACGTGGGCCTCAAAATCAAAATCAATCCCAGGAATGAAATCGTTATTGACCGTAACATGTTCCAAATTAAAAGGAGTTTCCATTTCAAAATCGTTGACCTCATTATTGGCCCCATTATTACCATCAATGTCATCATTATTAAAATTGGCAGTTTCCAAACCTGGATCGTCGTTAACCGTACCGCCCGCACAATCTGCTACAACCGCCGGAGACTGAAAGCATTGATCCGGTGTTGTTTCCGGTGATTGTTCTTCGTCAGTCGTAGGACTCTCATCATCACCACCCCCATTATCACAAGACGAATCTGAATTCGTAGGAACTTTATAAAATTCCGGGACCCAGACACTTGATTCTTCCGTAATCCATGCACAAAACTTCTTATCTTTCCAAGTAATCGTAACTTCTTCGTCAATTCTTTTACCATCGCCAGCAAGGATACCCAAATAATCATAAGATAGATCCCAATCATCATCATTCCTACTCGGCATATGTATGACCTTACCCACAGTATTACCAACGGCCTCAATAACCTGAGCTGATAACAAGTGAAGAGGAATACCCACTATCTTGACCCAAGCCAGCCGTTCAAAAGCGAAAGACTGCCCTTCCCAGAAATCAATCGAAGAAAAGCGGCCCAATACCTCCTTAGCAGCATCACGAACTCTAACCGCTGTCTCTTTGTTTTCAAACGTAATTAATACCGATAAGCCACCGATATATTGAATCTTACCAACGCCAGGACACAGATCGTTAAGAATGATATAGATGTTCTTGAGAGCATCTAAATCTAACATACGAACGACCAATGCCCTCCCATGCACACCGGTCAGCACAGTTGCGCCCTCATCAACCGTCACAGTTTTTCCAGACTTCAAGATCCCTTGTCTACCCAATAAAGTATCTGTGAAGGAACGATTAGCATTAACGAACGTAGACTGTGCAGCATCTACATTACGTCCCCTTCCATCCCCATTATTCTGTTTCTTCGCATTCACCGGATCTGGACGTATTTCTCCCTCTTCAAGAGTGAACCTTGCTACATTAGCCTTAAGCCAACAATCTCCCATACACGTATTGCGAATCTTCCTGATAATCTCATTGGGATCCTTTACATCTAAGAACGAAGCAAACCCAAAACTGTAACACCCCAACCGATGGCGGAAACATCGGGGTGCCACGTATTGATGATTGTTCAGTAGCTCATGGTGAATAATAAATTTCATTAGATGATTTAATTGAATTACATACAATTGTTCTAAAATTTGTACATCAAGTTGAATAAAACTACACATATCTTCAAGCATCAATTCGAATCTTCAAGCAAATAGAACCTGAAACATGTTAAGTTGAAAATGTTTTTGGGTCAACAAAAGTTGGTGAGAATTACATAGGTTTTTGATAATTGAGTAAAATGATGTGCAATTCATGTGTCATGTCAATCTAGTCCATATGTGAGAACATACTAGAAATAAATCGAGTGCATAATCAACCCTGATGACTGTTATAAAATGATACATACCATACGCTCATGGTCCAATATGTTATACGATAACAAACACCCACGTAACCTTTGTAGGAGGCACGTATCCAGGTGGGATTGTCAGTCCAATAGATCTATCAATGTATACCGTCGGCTGATCAATGTTAATGATTATGCTAGAATGGTGCTTACTCTAATCATGCTCAAGACAATATGCAACATAGAAAACACATAGACACATTGATGATTGAATTGCAATGAAAATGTTATAACATGTTTCACCCCAAAAATGGTGATAAAAGGGGCTATGTAAACTCACCTTGGTAAAATGTTATATCTGTTGAAAATAGTGTGTTGCCCAAATGTATCAAGTATCACCCTAAAATGAGGTAATAAATATGTCTAAGTCTATCAAGTCTACAAATGTATAAGTTCTAGGGCTTCGAATTGGGGATAATTGCTCGTTTGATTATTATTAAAAATATTCGCCAATTGAGAGAAATTTAGTAAATAAATAACTAAAAATCTTTTTATGAAATTTAAATTTAGGATGATCACAATAATGTGTTTAAAGTATAAAAATAATTTTCGCAAAATTATTTCCCTTAAAATAGATTATTAAATCTATTTATTACAAATTGTCAAAATCTTAACTTTAATATTTAAAAATATTAAAATCAAAGAATTAGAGGTTTAAAATTTATATTTCTGTTCCAAATAATCAGAAATAATTTCTATAAAATTTTGGTGCAAAAATAATGAAAATTGAATTTATTATGATTTAATTATGATTAAATCTAACAAAAATTGATTAAAAATATAAAATAAATGATTTTACTGAATTAAAAATTATTTCAGTAAAGTTTAATGTTATAAAAACTTAAAATAATTTTTGTGGAAATTAATAAGATCGTTTCGATATTTTTATAGATTTTTATAAATAAAATAGAATAAACTTGATTTATTTATTATATATAATAAATAAATAAATTTTTGAAAACTAAAAATTGTAAATAAATCTTTTACATCAGATTTGATAAATATAATTTTTTTAGAATTTATAAAAAGGTTTTAATATTTAAAAATGAATTTACAAGATTTAATGTATAATATATATATAAAAATGGTTTGTTGTAAAATGTAAAATAAATGGAAAAAAGGGTGTCCATGCTGGGACTCGAACCCGGTTCCTCTCTGAAACAAACCCAGGTCACAACCACTTGGCCTAGGCCGGTGGTTGTGATATTTCTTGTTTAAAAACAAATAAATACACATGCGAATTCCAGATTTATCCCCAAACTACATAAACGAGCCCTAGATTATACAATTGAACAGATCAGCCAACATTAGCCCGATTAATGTTGGGGCTTTTGTTGGTTGATCGCCGATGATTGAAACCCATAAAAGAATGAAGACTCACAGTGATGGATCAAGTATTATCTTCGGGTCAAAGATAAAGTCAAACAACGAACTTAATATCAATAATCAGAGTATAATTGAGAGAATTGGAGGTGGAGAGAGTGTTGTGAGCGAGTAAACAAGGTTCGCAATGCATCAATTTATACTGATGTTCAAGGATTAAGGTTAATTGGAAGGTTTGACCTCGTTTTAAATTTATACGCGTAATAATAAAGAATTGGTCAATGATTTGGTGTAATTGACGTGTATTCGTGTTGTAATAGGCCGATAATCACGTTTCCAATCAATCCCTTGATTATTACACGTTAATCGTGCAAACAGATTGGTCAACGATGGGTAATATGCTGCTGCTGCTTGTTCGCTGCTTTAGGAAGAACAAACAGACAAGGAAAAAAAGTGTTAAATATAATACGAGTTGGGTTAAATTCAATAGTGAGTGGTGGCTCAGGTGGTTAGTACGTGTGGTTGTGGTGAGAGTGGCCCGGGTTCGAAACCCGGGTGGAACGTTTTTTTTTTTAAATGAAAGAAGGGGTGTTTGGGCCAGACTTTCTAGATGGGCCGGATCCAAGGAACAAAAAGAGGGGTATGGGCTGAGTTAAATGGGCTGGGACTATGTTGTGGGCTAGTATTGGGTTGCAGCTTACATATTTTTTTTTTTGGAATAATTATATAAAAACTGAATTATAATTATTATTATCATTATTATTATTATTATTATATATATGTATATATATATATATATAAGTTGTGAATGAGGAAAAATAAAGACTTTACTACATTTTTAAAATGTAACAAAAATAAGGGCGTTTATATAAAAATTTGGGGGAAAAATTTCGCGATGTTACAAAAACGATTTCCAAACTTGTCCCTTTTGCGAGCAATGTAGATATCGTAGATTTCCCCATACTCGCGAATAAATTCCGATAGATCCTTCCTGCTACATTTATCTGGTAGATTGGTAATGAAAACCTTAGTGATTCTTGAGATGATGGTTGCCGGAATTTTAGACCGGCCGCTCATACCTTCAGAGAGAATCCTAAACATAGAGGAAGGTTAATAAAGGATCGATTTTAAGTATAAAACTATGTGAAGCGTATTTTTATATTTTGTTTTAGATATGATGCATTATGCATATGACAAGTATGCACCCACTAATTTTATTCTCTGTCTAAGTTCATGTGTAGTGGGCGTTTTGGGGGAGCTTTATGGGACGTTTTGGCCACCCATGGCGTCGGGAATACCGCCCCCGCCGACGCTATGGGGGCGTTTTGGGCTGGAGCTTCACCACCATGGCGAGCGTTATACCTTGTGGTTGATGATTTTGACCGTTGATGATGATTATTATTATGAAGATGAAGATGTTGATGATGAAGACGGTGGTGGCTGTATCAGGTGGAGCTGAACGACGACGACGTTGTGGCGGTGGTAGAAGGTCACGGTGGTGATGAAGATGATGATGTAGATGTGTGTCTTTTGCTCCCCTACTAGATCTGACTTCTTTAATTTCTATTTGTTTTAATAAGGGTAACTTTGTTAAATAGTAACCAAGTTTAACCATTGTTCTAATCAGGTCACTCACAAAATTTATTGTTCCAATCAAGTCACTTAAGATTACTTTAATGTTTCAATATTAGATATTTTACCTAGACAGTATTAACAACATAAGTCAAGTCAAGTCAAGTCAAATCTCTTAGTCAACCATTGACTCCATAACATAAATCAAGTCAAGTCAAGTCAAGTCTCTTAGTCAACCATTAACTTCATGATTTTAGCCATTGTACATTATACTTAGTCAACCATTGACTCCATAATCTTAGCTAGAGTTAGTCATATGTAAGCCTATATAAAGGCCATGATGTATTGTTGATAGATATACAAAAAAACATTACAGAATACAAAAAACATTTAGTCCCGGTGGTTAACTACACCACCCCTCACCCAACGGCTACAACCCCATTTTGGATGTGGGACACCGGTGCATCCAACAACACCGCGAACAACAACCAACAATTTTTCGTTCTTTCCGAATACGGAGGACCCGATAAGATCGTGCTAGGTGATGGTAAAACTCTCCCTATAACTCACATTGCTCAAACAACTATTCCAACAAAATCTCGCCCACTTCTTTTAAACAACATTTTAATTGCTCCTAATCTTCGAAATAATCTTATTTCCGTTGCCAAAGTTTATCGTACTAATCGTGTTTCCGTTGCATTTTTTCCCTATCATTTTTTTTTGTCAAAGATCTACGCACGGGGGCGCGCATCATGCAGGGAGTGAACGTCAATGATGTTTACTATGGACCAATCTCCTTGTCTCCTCAAGTCAACAACACCCAAACAAACTCTCTTCTCATGTGGCACCACATACTTGGACATCCATCCCTTCAAGTGTTCAAGTCTTTAATTTCTAGATTGGGACTTCGTTTTAATAAGGTGACCCATGAGTCTTTTCATTGTACTTCATGTTCCCTAAATAAAAGCCACAAACTACCTTTTGGCAAAAACTCTTTTGTTGCCAATCAACCTCTACAACTTCTCTACTCCAACGTATGGGGTCCCGTAAAAACGTTAATCGATGGCTTTAAATACTATGTCATTTTTGTTGACTATTTTTCCAAATACATTTGGTTATACCCAATCAAACAAAAATCCGATGTCAAATTTCTTTTTCCACAATTTAAATCTCTTGTTGAAATTTATTTCAAAACCAACATTGTTGCGTTGTTCACTGATAATGGGGTGAATATGTGGATCTTTCACCTTATCTTGCCTCTCAAGGTATCTCCCATTACACGACACCACCTCACACACCGGAACAAAACGGTATTGCCGAACGACGTCACCGACACGTTGTGGAAATCGGCCTCGCATTACTCCACTACTCCACTTACCACAACATTTTTGGTCCCATGCCTTTCAAACCGAAACCACCTAATCAATCGTTTGCCTACACCCATCCTTAACAACAAATCTCCCTACAATATGTTGTTCAAAACCGCTCCTACTTATTCCAAACTCAAACCGTTTGGTTGTCTTTGCTACCCATGGTTACGACCCTATGCTACTTCCAAACTCCACTCCCGTTCAACGGCATGCATATTTCTTGGGTACTCATCCTCCAAATCGGCATTCAAATGATATGACCCTACTAGTAACAAACTATACCACTCTCGCCACGTTGAATTTATCCCACATATTTTTCCATCTCAAACCACCAACCCCCAACCCAAACACATGTCATTTGACTCCTTCCTATCCGCATACCAATCGGCCCAATCAACCTCCTCTTCTACCCAAGTCCCAACCCACTCCAGACCAAACATATTGCATAATCCAACCCCTACTCCACATACCATATCACCCGAAGCCCAAACCCATACTCCGCAAACCCACGACCCACCTCCTCTACCTCCTGCACACAGCCCACCCTCCCACACAACAGGCCCAAATAACCCAACTTCCCACACAACAGGCCCTACACCCCAGCCCACCGAGACACCCTCACCAACCAGCCCACCAACTCCACCCGATAGCACCACCCCTACCCCTACCCCTACCCCAACCGCTTCCCACTCCACCGACCCCAGCTCACCAATGTCTTCATCCAACACATCCGATGATCCCACGAACTCACCTCCACATAACCCTCAACCACCTCGTCGACAACCAAAACCCAACTCAAAGTATTACAACCCCAAATTTGTCAACTCTACCACCATTCACCCTCTACCCGTTTCTCTTGAACCATCCACTTACACTCAAGCCTTGAAAGATCCGGATTGGCGCCATGCCATGGATCTTGAGTATAATGCTCTACTTCATAACAACACTTGGGAACTTGTCCCTCACACAACCCAAACTCCCATTGGTTGCAAATGGGTATTCCGAATCAAACGCAAACCCGATGGCACGATTGACAAGTACAAAGCCCGTCTAGTTGCCAAAGGGTTTCACCAACAATATGGAAAAGACTATCATGAAACATTTAGTCCCGTTACTAAACCCGTTACCATTCGCACCGTTCTCTCTATTGCTCTTTCAAAAGGATGGTCTTTACGTCAACTAGACGTTAATAATGTGTTTCTTCATGGGACTCTTCACGAAGATGTCTTTATGGTGCAACCTCCCGGTTCACCAATACGGAATTCCCACGTCACATTTGCAAACTCAAAAAATCCCTTTATGGGCTTAAGCAAGCACCGCGTGCTTGGTACATCAAACTAACCAACTTTCTCACTCGTTTTGGTTTTAAAAAATGCATTCCTGACCCCTCTCTTTTTGTATACAATCTCAACAACATCACTTTCTACCTCCTTGTGTACGTTGACGACATTGTCCTCACCGGCAATCACAATCCATTTATGGATTCCTTTGTTCAAGCCCTAAGCAACTAATTCTCTATCAAAGAGTTAGGCCCTCTCCATCATTTTCTAGGAATCAAAGTCATTCCTACGCCTCATGGTCTATTTTTTTCCCAACATCGCCACATTCAAGATATTCTTACCGACTCTCTTTCTTCCTTTGAATCCACTCCCCCAGTCGGTCCCACTCCCTACCGCCAACTTGTAGGCACCTTGCACTATCTTGCCTTCACATGTCCCGACATCTCCTTTGCCATCAATAAATTATCTCAATTCATGCACTCACCTAAACAATCACACTGGCAAGCTCTCAAACGGGTACTCCGCTATTTGAAAGGAACGGTCCATCATGGGTTGTTCTTGAAACGCAATACTAACCTAAACTTGCAGGCTTTTTTGGACTCGGACTGGGGCGGTATTAATGATGTGGGACGGTCCACTACCTCATATATCTTGGGTCCAATATCATCTCTTGGAAATCTGCTAGACAAAAAACTGTCTCTAGATCATCTACCGAAGCTGAGTACAAAGCACTCGCTAATGCTGCGGCTGAACTCTCATGGGTTAAAAATTTACTTGGTGAACTCGGGCTCCCAATTAAGAGCACCCCATCGCTTTACTGTGACAACACTGGAGCTACTTATGTATGTGCAAATCCTGTTTACCATTCCCGCATGAAACACATCACTCTGGACTATCACTTTGTGCGGGAACAAGTCAATTCCGGGCAACTCAAAGGTCTTCATGTCAGCAACAAGGATCAACTCGCGGATGTGCTCACCAAACCGCTTGCACGTGCACCCTTCCTATATTTTCGATCCAAGATTGGAGTCTCCAACGGATCCTCCATCTTGCGGGGGCGTATTAACAACATAAATCAAGTCAAGTCAAGTCAAGTCAAATCTCTTAGTCAACCATTGACTCCATAACATAAATCAAGTCAAGTCAAGTCTCTTAGTCAACCATTGACTCCATGATTTTAGCCATTGTACATTATACTTAGTCAACCATTGACTCCATAATCTTAGCTAGAGTTAGTCATATGTAAGCCTATATAAAGGCCTTGATGTATTGTTAATAGATATATAAAAAACATTACAGAATACAAATCCTATTGTTTATAGACAGAAGGTCATCAATCTCATATGGCATCTATTTAATATTTTTAAATTTGTGACATGATTTATAAATCCCATCAATGATTAAAAGATTACAAAATAAAAATTGGTAATAATAATTAAATAATAATAATAATATGCTGTAATTTGTTTACTTCGAATACCAGTGGTAATCAGCAATGGATTCATGCAATTGCATTGAGCCACAATGACCGCCTGAAGAACTTCTGATGAAATATCAAATAATAATAATATAAAATCCCCAATTGACCATCTATAACCCTTCTCTCTCTCGTAAAACCTCCACCATAGGAGGTCATCTTAAAATCTTTTTTTCTGACAATGTTTGCTGGCTACACCTCCCGGTAACGAACCACTCCATTTCCATCTAAGAAATGGGCAGAGGTGATAAAGATTACCAAGGGGCAGCACCACCATCTTCATCTTACCCTTTTTCCTTTTTAATATCAGCACATGTACCGACTCAACCGCCAGTCAAGGATCCTAAGGCTTGACGCGCATTGTCATATATGCGCATAAACCAGGAGACAAATGTTACACAAAGGACGATTTTGTACGAACCAATTAGAAGTAAGGGACGTGTGCCAAGAATGTGGCACACGTCCAACCAATCATAATGCTCCAGCAAGGAGATTCTAAGACAGAACGGAGTGGGGCGGGGAAAGGGGCGGGAAAGGGGAACACCGGCCCGGACCAGTGTGGAGAGGGGGCGGGAAGGGGGGATGGCACCGGCGTGGGGGGTTTTCTTTTGCCACGTGTGGGTATTTGATTGGGGCTTGAGTTTTATAAAATAAAACCACATAATAGAGAAAGAGGGAACAAATTAAAAAAAAAATTAAAAAGAATGCCACGTGTCACTTCCCCTTCCACTCCCCACAATCCCCCCCTCATGTGGGACCCAAAAGTGCCACATGACGCTTCATCCCCCTATTCCCCCCCTGCCCACCACTCCTTATGGTCTAACGACTTGATATCATTCAGCCAATCAGAGAATGCCAGTGCTAGACAGCTAACGTCCTACGATCGTGCTAGGCACAGAGGGGACAACAAGTACTGCCAGCGCTGCTCAATTGATCAAATTGCAGGAAGACACGTCACTAGCAGCCTCCACTAACGGTCAACGTCATTCAACCAATCAGAGGTCTCGGACGTGTGGCCATTCTTGTAGTGCCACCTATCTGCAGCAAAGCATCCATCAACAACGCTATGCCAAGTGAAGCAGGTTTAAGGCGATATCATGTTCTCTTTTCTTATTGGTTGTTACCATGTTCGTCTTATACTAATATTGGGCTAGGGTAAAGGAGGTACCCCTTAACTGAGCCTGGCCCTTTTCAGGTTTGGGGTTAGTTATGCTGGCCCATGTAAATCCTATTTAAGGAGATCTTCTTCTCCTTGAATAGGATACTTTTAGCTAACCCTAAAATAAGATGCAAAGATTGCCCACACAATTTTTGTGTCTGTAAACAAGAAGAAATTATTTGCAGTCACCTCTCTACTCTGAGTACTTTCTCTTCAGGTTACAATTATCTCCCAGCCTTAGACGTTTAGCGAAGGATAAATCCTGTGGAATCCCCGGTCTTGCTCTCCTTAGCCAAAGGTAAGACTATTCTTTCTTCAGAGGGGTATGTTTAACAACTAAGAGATGCGCATTTAGACTCACCTATATAAAAAAGGTTTTGGTAATAACACCACGTGGTGTGATAAGTTTTGTCTCCTTAGTTCGTTAGTTTTTAATAAAAAAAATTTGCGAATTGATATATAAATTAAGAAAGATGGTGTCCTTACTCTTTTCGTTGTTATAGTAATTTAATGTACTGCTTTATAGAATTCTGAATATAACTTTGCGACGTGTTGATTATTATTTACATATGAATTTTGTTGAAGAATTATTTGTATACGCATTAAAGTATTTTTTGTACTGTAAGCAATAGCGATTGTTGGTACAGAACCTAAATCGGGAGGAGTCGAACTAATATCATCCCAATTCTCGACAATATCAATACCAGCATAATTCCGATTGAACATTACTATTGGTATTTGTACTATCAAAACCGTTACTCATATATGTTTTAGGTTTTTTGATCGATTTAAAAACACGTGTCCAAATCCTTTTGGACAACTTTAGTTTTTTGTTTCTTATATGGTTGGTATACCCGAGTGTCGATACCGTAATAAGCTAAAACAATACCAATCAAATTCTCATCATTAACGTTGTTTTATCAATGTGTATACGTTACCATTTATTGTAAGAATAAATATGTCTTATTTCTATATAGAGAGAGGTTATTGTACAAAAGCTCCTTAAAATACAAAGTGTAAGAAGCAATCCTGACCGTCGATATGGGTTTTAATCAAACATCATCCTATATTAATTACCCTGCGTGTTTTTAGTTTCAGTTAACAAGAGAAGGACAAATTAGACAAATTACGAGTATAAAATTTTGAATTTTTTTAATAATCGCGCCCAAATCATCTCATTTATGGACAGTTATTATCAATTGCTATAATCGTGGAATTCACAAATTTAAAACTCAAAAAAAAAAATCATACTTTGTAAACCAAAAAAAAAGTAAAAAAAAAAAAACAGAGCATTCATCAAAACGAAGAAGAAAATGAAAACCCTAAAATTACCTTTGTATGAAACAGGTGAAGCAAGAGAATGAATGAGCTTGTCCGTGCGTTTGATGAAAGTTATAAACGCGTTTTCAGTTTTTCATTGATTTTAATGATTTCACATGATCATGTTGTTAAAACGCATTTAGTAATATCATAAAACGCACTTACATGTTGATGATATTTAACTTACAATGTAAAAACATAAAACGCACTTTGTGATATCATAAACGCACTTACATGTTGATGATAATTAACTTACAATGTAAAAACATAAAACACACTTAGTGATATCATAAAACGCATTTACATGTTGATGATAATTAACTTATAATGTAAAAACACAAAACGCACTTAGTGATATCATAAAACGCACTTATATAAAACGCACTCAGTGATATCATAAAACACACTTACATAAAACATAAAACGCATTCACTGATATCATAAAACGAACTTACATAAAACATAAAACATAAAGCGCACTTAGTGATATCATAAAACACACTCAGTAATATCTACAATATAAAACATTTATCTATCAGCCTCTGTTCATCTCTGAACTTTATTTCTTCTTCGTTTGATGAATGCTCTGTTTTTTTTGTTTACAGAGTATGGTTTCTTCTTCGTTTGATGAATGCTCTGTTGTTTTTTTTTTTGTTTACAGAGTATGATTTCTTCTTCGATTGATGAATGCTCTATTTTTTTTGGTTTACATAGTATGATTTCTTCTTCGTTTGATGAATGCTCTGTTTTTTTGTTTACAGAGTATGATTTCTTTAGATCTGATACACAATTAAACATCACAATGATGGAATATTGGGAAATCAGTTATAAAAATTTTGAATTCGGATTTAATGATAAAACAGGGAATGTATTATTACGTGATTAATGAGGGATGGAAAAGTCTATATTACCCTTGAATTGGCTTCAGATGTTATAACTGCCAAGTTACACGTGGCCACTTTTGGTGGCTTCTTACACTTTGTAGGTTAAGGTACTTTGTACCAAATACTTTCTCTTTCTATATATTTATACATGGCCATTATAATCATTTATCTAATATTGATCAATTACTTAAATATCCTTATGTTTATAACTGGTAATTCTTGATGGATAGAATCACTCTTACTAACTTAACAGGATGTCCCTTGTGTGTGTCTATGGTGCTGTTTGTTTTTTGCTCAGAAACACTTATGACCTCTTTTGTCTGCACCACGCAGACGCGCGCAGACGTTTGGGGTCTGCAGATTGTTTGTTTTTTGGAAGACCTTTCACTCAAAAAGGTCTTCCTGACCTTTTCTTGGTGTAGACTTGTTACAAAGTCTTCTAAGGTCTTCAAAGATCTTCTCCACTTCTTTTCTCCTCACCCACCACCACCACCACCACCACCACGGTCCACCACCACCAACCACGGTCCACCACCACCGTCCACCACCACCTACCACCTTCCACCACCACGGTCCACCACCACCACCCACCACCATCATTCACCATCCACCACCACCCACCACCACCACCACGGTCCACCACCGTCTACCACCACCACCAACCACAGTCCACCACCACCTACCACCGTCCACCACCACCTACCACGGTCCAACACCACCACCTACCACCTACCATGGTCCACCACCACCTACCACTTTCCACTACCACCACGGTCCACCACGGTCCACCACCACCATCACCCACCACCACGGTCCACTACCACCCACCACCACCGTCAACCACCACCACCAACCACCTACCATCGTCCACCACCACCTACCACCGTCCACCACCACCACCTACCACCGTCCACCACCACCTACCATCGTCCACCACCACCACGGTCTACCACCGTCCACCACCACCACGGTCCACCGTCCAAAACCACCACCACCACCGTCCACCACCATCCACCACCACCATGGTCCACCACCACCACCACCACCAACCACAGTCCACCACCACCTACCACCGTCCACCACCACCTACCACCGTCCACCACCACCACCACGGTCTACCACCGTCCACCGTCCAAAACCACCACCACCGTCCACCACCATCCACCACCACCATGGTCCTCCACCATCCACCACCACCATGGTCCACCACCACTACAATCCACCACCACCATGGTCCACCACCACTACCACCCACCACCACCGTCCACAACCACCACCACCGTCTACCATCAGACTGCTGTAAAAAAATCAATTTATTTAAATTTCAGTTTATTTCAGCAGGCTGCAGACATTAACAAACAAACAGTCTTCTTCTTGCAGACTGCAGACCTTTGGTCCACCTCTTCTCCTGCAGATGTCTGCAGATGTGGTCCGCAGACTACAGACCTTTTCCTGCAGAAAAAACAAACAACACCTATATAAAGAGATTATTAGAGAGATCAAGGACTAATGAATAATAACATAACATAACATAACATAACATAACATAACATAACATAACATAACATAACATAACATAACATAACATAACATAACATAACATAACATAACATAACATAACATAACATAACATAACATAACATAACATAACATAACATAACATAACATAACATAACATAACATAACATAACATAACATAACATAACATAACATAACATAACATAACATAACATAACATAACATAACATAACATAACATAACATAACATAACATAACATAACATAACATAACATAACATAACATAACATAACATAACATAACATAACATAACATAACATAACATAACATAACATAACATAACATAACATAACATAACATAACATAACATAACATAACATAACATAACATAACATAACATAACATAACATAACATAACATAACATAACATAACATAACATAACATAACATAACATAACATAACATAACATAACATAACATAACATAACATAACATAACATAACATAACATAACATAACATAACATAACATAACATAACATAACATAACATAACATAACATAACATAACATAACATAACATAACATAACATAACATAACATAACATAACATAACATAACATAACATAACATAACATAACATAACATAACATAACATAACATAACATAACATAACATAACATAACATAACATAACATAACATAACATAACATAACATAACATAACATAACATAACATAACATAACATAACATAACATAACATAACATAACATAACATAACATAACATAACATAACATAACATAACATAACATAACATAACATAACATAACATAACATAACATAACATAACATAACATAACATAACATAACATAACATAACATAACATAACATAACATAACATAACACCAGCCACAAAAGTATCCCTTTCTCTCCACCGTGTTCAATCATCAAGTACACTTAAAGCCATCACAATTGTATACCTTAAAGGGAACTTGATCAAGATGATGGTGTCTTCATCTATGTAGTACTAGACTCATTGGCTTATCAAGTATTAATTTGTGAGTATTCATGTTTTCCATTATATACATACATAAACATTTATTTTTTTAGCGTTAATGGCCAAAATCGTCCCTGAGGTTTGGACAGTTTTGCCACATCAGTCCAAAATAGTTTTTTCTTACATATGGGTCCTTCAAGTTTACTTTTTAAAGCCAAATTCTTCCCTGACACTAACCCTAGTTAAATATGTCGTTAAGTTTGGGGGTATTTGTGTCTTTTTTTTACTGCCCCTTTTTAAACCCCTTTTCTTTCTCAGACACACCACACACACTTCACAAAATACAGAGAAAAGTAGAGAGAGAGAGAAGTAAAGAGAGAATCGAAACAGAGAGAGGGACCCGATCTATAGAGAGAGAACTTGAACATGAAAGAGAGGAAGAGCAGGGTGGTGGTGGTTGAGGTCGGCAGTGACAGGGATGGTGGTCGTGAAGGCTGATGGAGACGAGGGTGGTGGTGGTTATA
Source organism: Ambrosia x helenae (assembly GCA_030844895.1). Taxonomy (NCBI): domain Eukaryota; kingdom Viridiplantae; phylum Streptophyta; class Magnoliopsida; order Asterales; family Asteraceae; genus Ambrosia; species Ambrosia x helenae. The sequence goes on from CM061231.1 coordinate 146,163,901, forward strand.
GCGTCGGATAGTGGTGGTTTTGCCGGATGATTCAACGATTTTTTTTTGCCGGAACTAATTTCCGGTGACAATCCGTTTTCCGGGAAACCAAGTACAAACCAAAAAGACTGCCACGTTATATATCCACACACTGCAAGTAAACTTTGATTCCGTATTTACGTTTGAAAACCTATCATATAACTCAAACGAATCTCTCCGGTCAACCTACTCGTTTTTCGGCGTACCATTGGGGAAGAAGACGTGCAAGGCATATTTTTAATTATAGTTTTCGATAAATAAATAAATCTAAATCTAGTTGGGATAGAAACGGATTTCTGAATGTCGAACCTTGTCACCGATGCTTCTATTTATACATCACCACTTTTCCGTCATCTTCTCCGGCGTCTTCTGCTACTCCGGTCAGGTCTCCGGTAAAAATCTCGTCAAACCAACGGATTCCACATTTTTCAAAACACTTTTCAAATTCCACCATAAACCAAAACCCTTCTAAAAAATTACCCAATTTCACAAAAAAAAAAATGATCTTAGTTTGAGTATTAATGAAAGCTTTCGCCTAATTGTTGTTTTGTTCAATTGTTTATTAAAATAGTATAAATTTAACCCTCGTCGTCTTAGGGGTGGGATGTCGGATCTTGAGAGAAGGAGAGAGAGAAAATGAAGGGTAGGAGTGGAGTGTTTATATAAATATTATTGTTGTTTTAAAAATTAAAACTTAACAAATAGAAACAAGAGGGTAGTTTAGTAAAAAAGACAAAAATACCCAAAAATTAACAATAATATTTAATTGGGGTTAGAGTTAGGGACAAATTTAGCAACAAAAAAGTAAACCTGAGAGATCCAAATATAAAAAAAAATAATTTTGAATTGATCTAACAAAATTTACAAAACCTCAAAACAATTTTGGCCATTTACTATTTTTTATATAGATCGCCCTCCCTACCAGAAATTGTGGGGGTAACACACTAGTTTTTTTACCTAAACAAAAAAAAACTGATCCAACAGTTTCAGTAAAGTGTTGTGACAATACAGAATTAATTAAAATTAGTTAAAAGAAAAAAAATCTTCATTGAGCGCCCTTACACCCTTATAGATCGACCCTCCCTACCAGAAAGGCAGAAATTGTGGGGGTAACACACTAGTTTTTTTACCTAAAAAGGAAGGAAGAAGACAAAGAGAGGGGGCATAATCGGAAATAAAAGGAGATTCCCATGCCCGACAAAACCAATGGGTTCGGGAAGCTTCAAACGAATCTATACATTGAAATCATTTCGTCAAACAGATTCTCTACCATCTATTTTATTTTTCTCCTCACGGAATATCACGCTTGTCAATTTTTTATTTTTATTTTTTAAGGAATATCGTACTTCTTTTACTCAAAAATGATACAGTATTCTTTTTTTTCTTCTCGTATCTTAAGTTTTAATCAATGTAGTAATTTTTTCTTCTTTTTTTTTTCTTCCATAAAAAGTGTATACATTGTTGTAATTTTTTCTTCTTTTTATTGTATCTTGAGGTGATTAATGCTTTGTTTGAGTTTACAACTTAGTTAACGTTTGGTATATTGAAATGGAAGGCGGTATGGAATGAGCCATTACAATGGAATGAAAATATGGTGTTTAGTTGGTCAATAGAATGAAATCATCCACTTCGCAATGATTACATTCCCTCAAAATCATTTCATTCACACCCATTGTTTTTTTTTTCCTGTTCCATCCCTCTCACCCTTCATTAGTAATAACACCACAACCAACCAAAACACCATCACCACCAACCATTACTACCGCCGCCACCCACCACCACCGCCACCCACCTCTGTCGCCACCTACCACCGCCACAACCACCCATCACCATAACCGCGACCACCTACCGCCTCCGCCAATCAACTACCACCACCGCCACCAGTCACCGTCGCCATCACTCATCACTTCCGCTATAGTCAACCACCCACCACCACCACCGCTGCCACCCATCACTGTCGTCACCACCCACCATCACCGCCACTCACCACCCACCATCACCGCCACTCACCACCGATTTTATTTCTTTGCCTTCTCATGTCTACCAAACAACACAGTAATGAGTATTTCATTCCCACGTGGCAACCAAACAAAGCATGGAATAATAATGATTCATTCCATTACCTCATCTATTCTATTCCCTGTCCCATTTTATTTCCCTATACCAAACAAACAAACCCTTAAGGTTTTAGAACGGTTTGTGATGCTTTTTGCATCTAGTGTGATTAGCTTTAGCTAAAATAAACTATTCTTTATCGGATAATATATATTACATATAATTGCATATTATATATTACGAGTAAAGATCCGGTACAAATAGCTTTTTTGGTAAGAACTGTGAGAATCAAAGGAGGGTATTTTTTTTTTTTTTTTTTTTCAAATTTTTTTTTCCCATATTGTTAAACAAGTATTATAGTATTGAAAACTAAAAAAAAAATAAAAAAAAATTGGTGTAGAGTATTACATAATTACTCTAGTGTAAACTAATGTATTTACCTTAATGACGTAATTACACTAAAAATTTTTTTTTTTTTTGTATTATTCATCTAGAAAGAATGTTTAAGCATATGGAAAAAAAAATTCTAAAAAAAAAATAATTTTTTTTACCCCCTTTGATTCTCACAGTTCTTACAAAAAAACTATATGTATTTGATCTTTACTCTATATATTACAACACATGGAAGAAGGATAAAAAATTAAAGATACAAAAAAAAACAGGAAAAAAAAAGAAAGAGATTTCCATAAAACACACGAAGGATTATGAACATTACACTTTTTTATTTTTGGATAAGCTAAGGACATCATCTTGGTATCTCGTTTCGAATCTCATTTTTCCACATCGTCCCTGAGGACATAAGCCCTTTCAACGTCAATTGGTGTATTTTTGCAGGCCCTATGATTCAAACCGTGTACCTCTCCCGGACGAAAACCTCCCTAAAAAGTACACCCTCCCACCTCTCCCAAGTAAGCTGGGGTCATTGGCATGAACATTACACTTAATAATTAAAATTTAGAAGGTGACGAAATCGTAATTAATATAAGAGTTCAACATGGATTAAGGTTGAAGAAACACCAGTCTAATAATCAAAATATAACAATGATAATGAACTAATAATGTAAAGGAACGAACTTCTTATTTATCAGGACAAGTTACAAGACACTGTTACAAGATTATTACAGCGTTTCGACTATAATCTATCTCTCACAGCTCTCTATATGAATTCTATTCCTTCGTTTTCGATCCCTTCTTCTGGTGACGAAGGGAGGTATTTATAGGCTGCTTAGGTAGCCTGTGATTGGCTGTGAGGAGCATGGCAGCTGTCTTGTACGATTGTGGCCGTTGTCATTTTCTGCGCTGTCTTCTTTTGATTGGTCCACGTGTCCTGACGTCGTCCTTTTCGTCCTTTTCTGTACCTCGTACTGGCAGGAGATCGTGGAGCAGGGTGCTCTGGCCTGTGATTGGCTGTTGGCTCTGCTCCTGTCGGGTGATATTTGTCCTTTTTTGCTGTTGCGTGCGCCGTCTTCCAGAACGCCACGTCATATTATTGTGCTGACGTGCGCGCGGGTTTCCTTCCTGCGCGTGTGCGGGTACCTATCTCTTCAAGTCCCCCTAGTCCAGTGTGTTGTTTGTGTAGCATGCGAGACGCTGGACTCAGTTTTGTGTCGTGGGGTATTTTTTGAGAATTGCGCGTTGATTAGGCGGGGGAAGCTTCCGCGCGGTGTTGTGCAAGTGGGGTAGGTGTGGACGCCCCCTAATTAATGTGCACATCAGTTTTGTCAGATCGCGTGGGTGACGCGACTGGTTGGTAGCCGAAAAGTCTCTGACGGTTGTACAAACGTCAGAGACGTGGTGGGCCCTGGTTGTTTTGTCTTCTTTACATTGCGACGTGTCCTCCATTGGTTGGTGGGCATTTTGAATTTCGAAAAACCGTCAGGCTACGTGTCTTCCACGTGTGGCCTTCCTATTTAAACCCTCTTTCTCCCTTAACCTTTTCACTTTTTTCCATACTTACTCTCAAATCTTCTTTTCTTTTCTCCTCGGCGAATTTATACTTCTGCGTTATCTTCCTGACAATATTTCTTGTTTTTGAGTCATGGACCACATTGTTAACATTCCCAGGAAGAAAACGTGGATCAAAGAAAGGAGATGACGGTTCAAAAAAGAAACCGCCCCACGCTGGGGAAGTGACGGCGGTTTGGAGTAAAGGAGAATTCAAGAAATTTAGGAAAGGGGTTGGCTTTCCGTCTTCGTATGGGGTAGAGATTCCTGCTCCAGATAAAACTATACTGGAACCCCCTGTTGGGAAAGTGGGGTTATATGCCTGCTACTTCCGAGACTGCAATTTCAGGGTTCCGATTACCCAGTTTCTCGGTACCTTTATTCGTGCAATTGGCGTGCACATTAACCAGATCCACCCTGGTTTGATGTCTAGATTGATGTTCTTCGAGTTCTGTTGCCGCGCCAACAAGATTGAGCCTTTGGTGGACATGTTCTTGGTGTTTTATAGCTTGAGTTTTGTGGAGAGTTGGCTCTCGTGTAGGCCACGCCCGGGGGTTTCTGCCTGCGCTGGGGCCGGGGTGAAGAGTTTTCGGGAGTGGAAACCTAAATTTTTCTGGATTAACCAGGGGGTTATTCCCATTGAGATGAGTAGGTTAGACCCAGCGGAGGGATTGGGTAAGACGGAGTTGATTCAATATAAGGATCAGCCGTGGTTTAATACCCTGACCAGCCATCCCGTTGACTTATGCGAGATCCCTGAACTTGGCCTTGTGATGGCTGGGATGAGCATAAAGTATGAGGTGGAGGGTCGTAATCCGCACTTGACTGAAGATGGTAAAGGTTAGTAGTTGATCGTCTTTTTTCTTTTGCACCTGCGCGGGGTGTATTGCGTTATTGATTTGTTTAACTCTTGTTTGCAGAGGTAGAATGCCTCTACAGCATGCTGTTAGGCGGGGATAACATGGGGTTCGCTTTTGAGAAGCTGGCGGACAATGAGCTGTACATATTGGAGAAGGCTTGGGACACACTTGTCCGTCCCAAATTGGATAGCGCATCGCAGGAGGCTACAACTGCGCCGCTACTCATTACTGAAGCCGGTGAGTCCTCGCCACCTTATGAGAACCCTTCGCCCGTCAACATGTTTGTGCGGACGGGCTTACCCTTACTTGTGATATCTAGTGATGAGTCTTCTGACTCGTCTTTGCTTTCGCCAATTGCGTGGTCTGCAGGGAGGCAAGATGTGCAACAACCACCTGCGCAGGCGGATGATGACAGCGAGGAGACTATCGATGAAGACCCTCTTGTGCGTCGCGTCTCCAATCCGCAGGCGAATGTGACCAGAGGTGAAGACTATTTTTTTGTTTTAAACCACGAAGTGGTTAACAGGTACTTTGAAAATTACCAGCCTTTTGAACGAAGCTACGTTGAACTTTCAGATGCGTTCGTTCAAGGGGAGTCCGTGGTGAGGTTGACTGAAGACGTTCAAAGCGCTATGCTGACGAAACCTGTCACCGCGGAGCCATCTGAGGGTGGAGCCATTCCCGTTGACGCGCCCCGCCATAAAAAGCGATCTAGGCGGTCAAGTAGGGAGAGGAGAGCCAGCGGGGAGTTGACATCGCCCGTTGAGAAGAGGGTGAAGCTGGACACGCTTGTCCGGTCTGTGGAGGAAGACTTGTTAGGTGAGTTTGCTACTTGTTTCTCCCTTCCTTTCCTTTTTATTGGCTAATGACCTTGTGTTTTTTTATAGCTTCGTTGTTGGGCGCGACTGCGCCAGAGGATGTGACTGCTGCTCCTATCAATAAGGAGTTTGACACTGGGCCCATCAGGCCGACGTCTCCTGAAGAGCGGGTTGAGGAGTCTGCGCATACTGATGTGCAGGATAATGTGCTGGTCACTTCTGTGTTGGCGGACCCGCCATCTCCCCATCGCCAGCCTTCTCCTGTGCAGGGATCGACGCCACCGCGCCTGCCAACGCCACCGCAGTCGCCATCGCCTGTGCGACTCCCTACTCCTCTGCGGAATGATCCGGAAGGTGATGAGGGAAGGGTGTCGCCGACAGACATCAGTGAGGGGTACGGTCATGGAGTTGATATGACCATTGATGATGATGAGGAGAACGAGAAACGGGTGACAACGGAGCCGAATCCCGGCTCTTCAGGTGCGCGCCCAGCTGGGGGCGGGGAGTCGTCTAGCGGCATTTTTGTGCCTAACTGGACGTTGACTCCGGCCGCCCGTTTCTTGAGTGTGGAGGAATGTCGTCAATTCTTGGCGAATGTTATCCCTCCTGGTGAGCGCGAGCACCAGGCCACGCGTCCTCGCGGGGACCTTATGGATGACCATATTTTAAGTGTGGCCAACATGTTGTCCACTTCTGCTGTGATAGTGCGGGAGTGGGGGTCCATGGCGCATGACCGTCACAGGTTTCACCAAGATTTACAGCGTGTGACGGAGGAGTGTGACCGCGTGCAAGCGGAGCTCAAGCGTGCTAAATGGGACGCCGTTACCTTTCGCGAGGAGCGTGACAAACTCCGTGAGCACATCTCTGAGAGAGAAGAGCAATGGAGGGTTGCTTGCGCGAAGGATAACGCGAAGATGGAGGCGACCAAGAAGCGCCTCAGCGAGATTGAAGCTCAGAGGGATGAGACTTGCAAAGAGTTGGATGTGCAGCGGCGGCTGGTGCAGCAGCACAAAGATAAGTTGATTGAGGCCCGCGAGCTTTTCAAGGAGAAGGATCAGTTGATCGCTGACTTGCGTGAAGGGCATGATGGGCTGGACAAGGAAAACTTGTCCCTTCACCGGAAAGTGCTTGAGCTTGAGGGGCAATTGTTGGAGGCCCAGAATGAGAAGGATGTGGCAGAGGAGGACCGCGCTTGGGTCCTGGGATGTTGTGTCCCCGAGGTATGTTCCTCTTTTTTTTTTTGCATTTGTCTTCTCACTATTTTGTGTTTGTTTGCACTAACTATGTTTCTTGAGTATCGTGCAGGTCGCCCATCATGTGAAAAATTGCGCGCAGACGCGTCAAGCTGTGGCCGCAGTGAACGCAGCCGCGAAGCTTGTGGGTCGCAAGGCCGGCTTCATTGAAGGGTACCAGCATGCGCAGGAGGGAAACCTTTGGACCAATTTCCCCTGTATAAACAAGACCTGGATGCTGTGTTTGCTAAGAAGGCCGCGGAGTTTGATGAGTTGAAGTACGAGCTGGTGGACTTCGTTGTAAGCCACCGTGACCGTCCCAGCTGCTTTGAACTCAAGGAATCATTTGACAAGGCCGGCTTGGTGCATACGCGTCATGAGTACGCGAAGCTGAAGGCGAGTGACTTAGCGGCTGAGATTCAGGCGGAGGGTGGTGAGCGGTTGAGCCTGTCTGGGTCAGACGATGATGATTTTAGTGATACATCTTCCTCGTCCAAGAAATGAAGCTGAATATTTTGTCTTTGTATTTAACCTTGGCTGTGTTTGTAGCTCCACTTTTGATCTGCTTAAACAATATGTAATGATTTTATGTTTATAAGTATTATTGAACATATTTATTTTGTCAATGGCAGTTTGGTTTATTCCTGCCTTGTGTTAATGTTCATATGCCTTGTTATTATTTCATAGCTGTTACTTTGCGCGTCACATTTTTATCGAACGTCCGCGCAGGAATCCAGTAGACATAGGATTTTAAGTAATTTTAAGGAAATTACAGATGTACTCTATGCAATTCTGAGGTTTAAGGTGCGCGTTGCGTTTCAATTATGCGACGCACCATTTTGAAGAAATTGATTCAATTTCTAAGTGTAGGGGGCGCGTTGCATCTTAACCATGCAACGCGCAGTTTTAAGGAAATTGCAGATTTCTTGATGCAATTTCTAAGATTTAGGGTGCGCGTTGCATCTCAACCATGCAACGCGCAGTTTTAAGGAAATTGCAGATTTTCTCGATGCAATTTCTAAGTTTAGGGTGCGCGTTGCATCTTAACCATGCAACGCGCAGTTTTAAGGAAATTGCAGATTTTCTCGATGCAATTTCTAAGTTTAGGGTGCGCGTTGCATCTTAACCATGCAACGCGCAGTTTTAAGGAAATTGCAGATTTTCTCAATGCAATTTCTGAGTTTAGGGTGCGCGTTGCATCTTAACCATGCAACGCGCAGTTTTAAGGAAATTACAGATTTTCTCAATGCAATTTCTAAGTTTAGGGTGCGCGTTTGCATCTTAACCATGCAACGCGCAGTTTTAAGGAAATTGCAGATTTTCTCGATGCAATTTCTGAGTTTAGGGTGCACGTTGCATCTTAACCATGCAACGCGCAGTTTTAAGGAAATTGCAGATTTTCTCGATGCAATTTCTGAGTTTAGGTGTGCGCGTTGCATCTTAACCATGCAACGCGCAGTTTTAAGGAAATTGCAGATTTTCTCGATGCAATTTCTGAGTTTAGGGTGCGCGTTGCATCTTAACCATGCAACGCGCAGTTTTAAGGAAATTGCAGATTTTCTCAATGCAATTTCTAAGTTTAGGGTGCGCGTTGCATCTTAACCATGCAACGCGCAGTTTTAAGGAAATTGCAGATTTTCTCGATGCAATTTCTGAGTTTAGGGTGCGCGTTGCATCTTAACCATGCAACGCGCAGTTTTAAGGAAATTGCAGATTTTCTCGATGCAATTTCTGAGTTTGGGGTGTGGGCACATGTAAAATAAAAGGAACTGCTATATTTCATTTCATTTAAGTGGCGCAACGGCCTTCGTTACATCATGTTTTGCAGTTACATATAGCACTTTCTTAATTGCGCCGCGTTCCATGTTCGGGGAACCGGTTTGTCTTCTAACGTTGATAGTTGTAGGCCCCTTTGCCGAGGACTTCTTGGATGTGATACGGTCCTTCCCAAGTTGGGGTTAACTTTCCCTTGGGGAGGGCTCCGCTGGCCTCGTTGTTTTCTCAGGACGAACTCTCCGACCTTGAACGCTTGGGCTTTGACTTTGGCATTGTAGTAGCGCTCGAGCTGCTGCTTGTAATTCGCCTCTCTTATTGCTGCTTCATCTCGGCGTAATTCTACCAAGTTAAGGTTTGTGCGCAGCTCCTGGTCATTATCTGTCGTGGTTGCGGAAAGTACTCTCGGGGATGGGCATCCAATCTCTGCGGGTATCATGGCTTCAGAGCCGTATGTGAGGCTGAACGGAGGTTCACCGGTGCTCGTTTTGGTTAGTGTGCGATTAGCCCATAGTACGCTCGGTAATTCCTCTGCCCAAGCCTTACCTTTCGTTCCCAATCTGGCTTTGATGCCCTCCACGATGCTGCGGTTCGCGCGCTCAACCTGGCCTTGCCTTGTGGGTGCGCGACCGAGGTGAAGGTTGGTTGGATGTGCAAATCCGCGTACCATTTCAGTAACCCCTTATCCGCGAATTGAGTCCCGTTATCTGTGACAATTGACATGGGCAGCCCGAAACGGCAAATGATGAATTCCCAAATGAACTTCTTCACATGGTTAGCCGTGATTTCAGCCAGCGGCTTGGCTTCGACCCATTTGGTGAAATAGTCGATTGCGACTATCAGGAATTCCCTCTTGCCTGTCGTCATTGGGAAAGGTCCCACCAGATCAATTGCCCATTTTTGGAATGGCCATGCCGAGGTTACTGGTATAAAGTTCATTCTTTGGACGTAGGGTGTTGGGGCGTGCCGCTGGCATGAGTCGCATTTGCGGATAATTTTTTAAGGCATCCAGGTGCATGCCCGACCAATAGTATCCCGCGTTCATGATCTTCGCGACCACCATGCGCGGGCCCCGCGTGTATCCCACATATCCTTCGTGTATTTCTCGCACCAAATAGTCCGCATCAACTGCATCCACGCACCGCAGCAATGGCCCCAGGTATGACTTCCGATAGAGCACTCCGTCTTGTATTTGGTATTGTAGGGCTTTGTGCTGTATCTTTCTGGCCTCGGCGCGTTGCTCTGGCAGGGCGCCGTTGGTCAGATAGGATGTTATCGGAGTCATCCAGCTGTCAGCACCCGTTTGGATGACGTTGACCTCCTTTGGGTGGTACAGACGGTTCGCTCAGCGTTTCGATTCGGACCTCTTTTGCTAAATGGCTGAAGGTTGTAGAGGCCATTTTGCTTAGAGCGTCCGCCGGCTTGTTCTGACTGGCGTTTGATGTGGTCGATGGTGCAGCTAGGGAAAGTAGCCATGAGTTCCTTGGCGCGTTGAAGGTATAAAATCATTGAGGGTTCTTTAGCCTCATATTTCCCGCTGATCTGACCGGCGACCAACATTGAATCGACGTGCGCGAAGATGTGCTTGGCGCCTAGCTTGTGCGCGATGCGTAGTCCAGCGAGGAATGCTTCATACTCAGCCTCATTGTTGTGGCTTTGAATTCGAGCCTTATTGCGTAAGTGAATTCCGCTCCCTCTGGACTGACCAAGCGTATCCCCGCGCCAACGCCATCCTCGTTTGAGGCCCCATCTGTGTAGAGGTTCCAGATGGCCTTCTCGTCATTCGATGGCTGCGGTTCTTGTTCAGCTTTGCATTCTTCTACTTTTTCTTTTGGTACCTCTGCTATGAAATCAGCCAGTACTTGTCCTTTAACCGCCGGGCGCGTCTTGTAATTGATGGTGTGCTCACACCAGCTCAATTGCCCATTTTGCCAATCTCCAGAAACTTCTGGCTTGGATAGGACATTGTTCAGCTTGTAATCGCTCAGCACATTGATGGGATGTCCTTGGAAATAACGGCGCAAGCCGTCTTGATGCATGAACTAGGGCTAGAACTAGCTTCTCCATGATGGTGTATCTGGACTCCGCATCTGTCATACTCTGCTGACGTAGTAGATAGGCGTTTGGACCAGCTTTCTGTCTACCATTCATACTGCGCTCACCGCCT
>CM061231.1:146174867-146198990 GCA_030844895.1 Ambrosia x helenae
TTGTAACGAATAGGGCAACATAATCATTCATAAGTCTTTTTTGTTGAATGCAGCACTATTATTCGACATGTATGTATTTAGTTTTGGGTTCTATAAATAGTTTATGTTAGTTTATATTGCTTATTGGTGTACGAATTTGGTTCAAGTTTTTTTAAAACTCTATGTTATCGTATTGTGAATCTACAACTGAAACGTAGATCGTTATCAATAACTACGTTCTTATTAACATTAATGAATTTTTCTTTACAAAACCGGTTACTTCTCCGCAGCAAAGTGCGGATGGAACCATAACCTAACAAAAAAAACAAAAGGACTGATGAATTTACGAAAATGAATACAACGCCGTAAATCGTCCATTATGCCGCAACGCACGGGTTTCCTACTATTTACGTTTAATGTAAGTTATTGTTTGAAATAATGTCGTCCATCATCTATTATCTTATTGTTTTTCATGTCAATTGTTTTGTTTATACTCAAATTGCTCTCCGGAATATGTAGTTGTCTTATCAAATTTGTTTTAAAAAAAAATCACGTGAAACCTATTGCGCAACGTGCTTAATAAACATAGGTACCCGCAGCAACGCGCGGGCATTCCCACTAGTACTTGATTAAAAATATGTTGAATATCTATTGTGTAACTAATTACAATCAAGATGTTTACCTAAAGATTACAAAATAATGTGTATGTCAATCTCGAATACCAATATGTAATTTTGGCAAATTGTGAAGATCAACTGCCTGCAAGAAATTTTAAAAGGTAGCAACGATATATCTTCGAAGAAATAGGGATGTCAGAAGTATTAAATTGATGATTTTAAGCCAATAAAAAGCAAAAAAAAAAAAACTATTTACATTGACATCATATATGTGAGTAGGACCGTTCAAATCGCTCACCGCTTATGGCTCGCTTGAAAAATGCTCGCTCGATCTTTTCGCTCGGCTGTAAATGAGCTGATCGGCTCGGTTCGATTTGAAAATGAGCCAAGCACGAGCTAAGGTACGCTCGGCTCGGTTCGGCTCGAATAAATTTTTATTTATTTATTATATATTTAATTATAAATATACACGCAATTTACAGATAAATTTATGGCTTTATATACACACAAAATATAACTAGCCCATTTAACTCCAACAAAAAATTTAACACTATATTTAATAGTAAAACCATAAGTCATGAGGTAACAGTCTTGACTTCTTATGTTATTAGTCATCCATTGCATTGTCGCTTGATATCACCCTACGTCACAATGCAACAAATGTTCTCGATATGCTTATTGCCTCACCAGACTCAATCTAAGCCTTATCATCGGACATTGGGATCTCAATATTAGTGTTATCATCTGACAGTTCGACCTTAGTTGTCACCCGACAATCAAAACATCAAAGGAAACATCTCAATTTTATGATCGTCCAAATTACCCTCCGCTCGATTCTCGCTCAGCGCTCGCTCGGAAAAAATGCGCTCGAAGAATGCTCGTTTCGGTTTTCGGCTCGATTGTAAAATGACCGCTCCGCTCGATTCGGTTTGTAAACGAGCCAAGCATGAGCAAAGCTCCGCTCGGATCGGCTCTCGGCTCGTGAACAGCCCTATATGTGACATTCAAAATAAATAAAGAAAGAAAAATATTTTGAGTACAAAATCAGGATTATTACCAGATGTCATACCCACAGAAAAAAATAAAAAATATTCTTTTACTCGGTCACATACCTGATTACCATACCCTATACCCGTTTCAAATGCTTCGGTTTGGCCATCGGATTCGGGTTCAATTGTCTTCCCTAATCTACGTGGTCTACATCATCCCCTTCTCATTCTTGTCTCATGTATATATGGATGGCAATCAAATCCGTACTAAATAAGAAAACCCGAACCCCGACACATTTGGGAAGGGTTCGGCGTCAGGTAATCGGGTATGGGTCCAGGATTAGTTTTTATTTTCTTTTTAGGTTTGGGATGGGTTTGGGTTGGGTTGGGTTGGGGATTTGATGATATAACCGTTTACCCGACCTGGTTGCCTAATAAAGTATATCCATTTACCCGATTAAATACCCGAAATAATTTCTTATCTCTTTTTTAATATGGGTAAGTTTTAAAAATTAACGGGTTTACCCGAAACCCTTGGTACACCCGACGGGTAATTACCCGATACAAACTTAATGGATTTTGGGACGGGTCTGGGACAAGCATACCTAGTCGGGTATGGATTGGGATTACCTAAACCCGTCCCAAACTCGGCCCATTGCTATCCCTACGATGTCTACAACTAGTTAAGTTACACCACACGGGCTACATTAAGTTACCTAAACCGTCTCATCAAACCTTATGATCTTAGTTTTTAGGTTTTCGCTTTTTGACTTTTAGATTGTAGTTTTTAGAATTTACGTTATATCATTATGTGTTTTATGTAGCACTATGTCTTTATCTTATTTTCATCATTGTGTCATTTTTGCGATTTATTGTGTCTTTTTTCTTTAGCATTATGTTATATTTTTCTGGTTATATTTTGCCGTTTATTATGTCATATTTGATGATTTATTATGTTTTTTGTATTGTTCTCATTCTTCTTATTTTTATGACACTGTGTAGAATAAAATTATTATTATTATTATTATTATTTTATTAATATTATTATATGTATCTATTAAATTAGAGACACTTGAACAGTGTCTCTAATATATATATTGGTCACTAACTTTTAGGTTAACTTTATTTTCTTGTAATTTGACACCAAATTAGACCACAAACTTTTAGTTTTTAGGATTTAAAACTTTGGCCACTAACTTTTAGCTTAACTTTATTTCTTCTAATTTGACCACCAAACTTTTAGCTTTTAGGATTTAAAACTTTGACCACCAAACTTTTAACTTTTAGGATTTTAAACTTTGACCACCCAACTTTTTTAAACTTGCATTGCACTTTGGCCAAACTTTTAGCTTTTAAGATTTCAAACTTTGACCACCAAACTTTTAGCTTTTAGCCGCGAGTATTTTTTTGAAGCCCACGCGAGAATAACAGTCACTTAATATATCTTTTATGTTCACGAAACCCTCCACGCAACAGGTGCTCTCACAGCAACGCACGATCTTTAACGTCCACCAAATCCTCAACGCAAAAGGAGCTTCCGCCGGGAAGCGCGGGCAATAGAATCCTAGTTATTATTAAAAAAGAAGCAAAACGTATAGAGGAAGCCACTCATGGAGTCATGGTCCACATAAAGAACCATATTTTTATTTACCATAAAACATCAATATACTCCCTCAATAGTAGTCAATAGCATTCATTTATTTCTCCATAATCACACACAGTAACACACAAACACAACCATGGACGTCGTCGACGACAACGACACCGACCTCCTCCTCCTCCTCTCCGAACAACGCCGTGAACTCTCCTCCGCCATTACCGCCGACTCCGACCTCGACTTCGCTTCCAACTTCAAATGCAAGAAGCCATTAACCTCTCTTCAACCCTTCAACCATCATCATCATCGTCATCATCACACCAACCCCCACCTCTCCTTTTAACCGAAGTCACCGAATCCCCATCAGGCGTCGCCCATCTTCTCGCCGAACAAATCGACACCTTTTCCCAACACCGGCTCGACCGGAAACTAGTCGAATCAGAAACCCGGTCCATGCAGAGAATCTAAACCGGTTAATCCACGACCAAGTCTTTGCACGACAGATGGCTAACATTCCTGAACACGAATGGAAACGAACCGGTGATTGGTTTGAGAAACCGTACGGTTTGTCACCGGAGTCGAACGAGGAGGTGTTTAGGGTTTATTGTAAAGGGTTGGTTAGTGAAGAGATGGTTGGGAGATGTGGGAGAATGTTGTTTGGTGGGGTTGGTGTGGCGGTTTGTGATTCGGTTGATTGTTTGGTGTTTGAGTTGGGGAAGACGGTGGTGGTTGACGGTGGTGACGGTGGTGGTGATGGTGGTGATGTGGAGGTTAAGGCTTTGATTGAAGGGTTAAGTGCTGCTGTTAGTGTTGGGGTGAAGAGGGTGAGGGTGTTTTGTGATAGTAATCTTGTTTATCCATATGTAGTTTTCGAGTTTTTACGGCTTTAAATTACTGACACGAAATTTACGGGTTTGGGTTTAGTTAGTTTTTTGGTTGAACCAACGAACATGTTTAGCTTAAGTAGTCAGTGTTTAGGTTGATCTTGTGGGTTAGCCTATTCATTTAAGAAAAAAAAAAATAGTTAAGAATACATTTTATGTTATTATTAAACTGGTTTGAGTATGAAATGAGCATCTGGTTTTAGAGGTGCATAATCGGGTTCAAACCCGAAACCGGTTAGGGTTGGTCAATGAGAAGTCTGAGTTTTAAGCCATTTTGGGTTTTATGAGTTTGTTGACTGGTTTCAAGCAGTTTTTGACCAGTTTTTAACCGGTTGGTTCGGGTCAAACGTTCAAAGGGATGATTATAAGCAGTTTAGAAACCTACGGGTTGTACCGGTTCCAGACATGTTTTGGTTTTGGTCGGGTTCTGGTTCAAAAACCGTTTTTTTGTGCATCTCAATTCGTTTTATAATCTAAGCGTAATTATGCTATATTATCTGTATTTTATATTGGAATTTGGCATTTTCGAGTATATATGCAGATGAATAAAATAAAATAGAGTTTTGGGTTAAACAGGTCATGTTCGTGTCAATGCATGAAAACTCTTGTCGTGTTCGGGTGATATGCAGGTTTTAACATCTAGTCATTGATGTTATCTTTTTCAATGCAGCTCACTGGCAAAGGGCAACCGACAACCAACAAAACTATGGCGTTGGTTGATCAATTGAACCTTCTTCAAAGAAAATTTGCTTATTGTGGCCCGCTTCTTGTGAGGCAAAACGATATCAAGTTTGCGTATAAACTAGCAACAGACGCGATCAAATCTGAAGCTACCAAATTTTCGGAACGCATTTCTGGCAGAACATTACTTGAGCAGTGTATAATATGTTTTGAGTCTATCTACAGCGGTCAAATGTTTTCTGTCAACAAATGTATGCACAGATACTGCTTTTCGTGTATGAGAAAGCATGTAGAAGCAAAGTTACTTCAAGGAAAACTACCTGAATGTCCGCACGAGAACTGCAATTCCAACCTGGAAATCGAAAGCTGCAAGAAGTTTTTAAATCCAGAGTTGTATGATATAATGAGCTTACGGGTAAAAGAAGCGTCTATTCCTCCGACGGATAAGGTTTACTGTCCGTTTTCTAACTGTTCGTTTTTAATGTCGAAAACCGAGCTCCAAGAACATGCTCCTGCTTCATCGTCGTCAACTGCTGCTAGAGGAACGGGAATGAGAAACTGTGTTAAATGTTACCGCTATTTTTGTATCAACTGCAAAGTACCTTGGCATGAAAATTTTACCTGCGAGAATTACATAAGGTGTTTCCCACATAGGTCTGTTAATGAGGCAAAGCTTAAGTCGCTCGCAACAAGGAATCGCTGGCGTGAGTGTACCAAATGCAAGAATTTGGTTGAACTTGCTGAAGGGTGCTACCATATCTCTTGCAGGTATCGCTTTCTCATCTCTTTCGACTTTCATATGGACTTGTATTTAATTTAGGGATGTGAACTTTTGACACAACACAAACCTAACGCGAAATTCACAGTTTTGGATTGGATTTAGTCTAAATGGGGTTTGAGTTAATTGTAGGCCGAACCCATGAACACGTTTTGCTAAACGGGTTGTGTTTGTGTCACCTCAATGGGTTCACGGGTTGACCCGTTCAACCCATTTGTTCACTTTTTTTATTAAAAACAATGTGTTTTATGTAATAACTTGAACTATTCGGTTATTTTATTCTGCTAAAAATGGGCATATTTTGAAGATAATGGCTTCAAAAATAAAAATAAATGCAGAAATTTTAAACTACTGATATGCAAATAACTAAATAACTTTTTTTTCTTTCTGGTCAAACGGGTCGTTTGTGTCAACCTGTGAATACACGTGTAGTTTCTTGGTTCATGTGTGCGATGATTTTTTGTTATGTGTGGTTCAACCTACCGACCCTGTTTGGCAGCCCTACCTGTATTTACACCTGTTTTATCACGTCTGTTTATGGAGCCTTATGTGGCAATTGGTTTAGCCATGCTTAATTGTTTTGTTGATGATAGCGGGTCTATTACTCTATTATAGTATAGTTTTGGCTGTCTAGAATTTTAGAATTTGTGTCATTTAAAAAATAAATCTTCTTTCGTTAGTGTTATGTTACGTCTTATAAAAAAAATCAGTAAAATAGTTATCTTTTGGGTGTGTTTATATTTAATGTAGCATGCATGACATTATAGGGTGCTCAACAAATCGGAACATATGAATTCTGAGTTTTTGAACGTGAGTTCGTACACAAATTGAATTTGAATTAGATTTTGAAAAACTCATTTGAATTCCAGTAGGATTCTTGTTGATTAAAATAAACCAGAAAAAATAGATAAAAGTATGTACTTTCTATGATAAAAGGTTAAAAAAATTATATATATAATTTGAATTATATAAGCATGCTAAAGCCTGTGCAGATAACCAACATGTCCTTATCCCTCTGGCCTTGACACCTTTGGCTCCCTGGCGCCAGAAGCTATTCGTTTCTTGACCAGGGTCCAACGGGTCGTCCACAGCAATAGTTCATCCCCAGGGGCAAGGATTTGTCTTTAGTAGACTAGGTTTTGCAATTCAGAAAGGAGTGGCGGCGCAACTTGTTGCCCGTCTACCTTCTATTATGATGTAACTTTCGTATTTTGTTTTAATGAAAAATCATTTATATAAAAAAAAATTAGAATATTTTGGTCGCAACTGTTAAAAAATGACATTATTTTAAAACCGAATTCAAAATCAGTTTGTTTTTTCGAGCCTATTTCAAATAATGAACACCCCCATCAGACAAGTTTACCTCCATAGTCATGATGTAACGCAGAACCGTTTTGTGTTCATTGTTAAACTGCATGGTGTGGGGAGGGCAAGCCTCTCCACGCTAACCACACCACCCCCGCCACCCTTGCCTTTAGTGTTGCCCCTTTCCAATGGCAAGATCTGCACGGACAAAGCCCCCAAGGTATACGGACGGGGTAGGGTGGGGGTCTACCCTTGCCCTCATGACACCGTGTAGTCTTATAAATGTCTCAGAATGCGCAAACTTCACCTTTCACACATTTCAACATGTGTTATGGAGAGGTGAAATGTGGTGGTCGGTTGAGGTGGCTCTAAGTGATTGGGTTATAATATATCGATTGATAATTAAGAAATAAAAATTAAACAAACCTGCCCTCACGCCCAACTAGCTCCGCATGCCACTTCTCTCTTGCGGTGTTCTACGTCCATCCGATGGACGTGCCAGGGCTTGGCACTCCAACAACATTGTGGTCTTATATCTCCATCCAATCATGTTTTGTAGTGTGATTGGTATGCTAAAAAGCTTCCACCTCTGTGATTTGATTGGGACAGATAAAGATTTATATTCACAAAGAACATAAAGCTGATCAGTGATTTGATTGCTGCTTGTAAATACTGGTTCTAACTTGGAATTGCATTGCAGATGTGGGTATGAGTTTTGTTACACGTGTGGAGCAGAGTGGATTAACAAGAAACCGACTTGCAGGTGCCCGATCTGGGATGAGCGCAACATCATTCACCGTGGGCAGAATAGGCGTTAGACATAGATTGTTACGGTCCCGTAACCTAACTTAAATATGTTTTCGGGTTCTGAAAGGATTAATAGTTGTGGATGTTGATTCTGGTATTGGTATTTTGTTTATGTGGTTACCACTTACCAGATGTGTTTGCATGTGCCACCTATCATCAAACTGAAAAGTTGGTTGCACACTTGCACCATTTCCTGAACAAATTGCATGTCACTGATTGTATGCAAATCTACCCTTTTTTAGCAATTTTGGTTCCTGATCAATAGCGAAGCTTGACCCGAAACTTCGAGGGGTCGGAAGTCACTAGTTTCGGAGGTCGGCCGCCCCTCCCCGCCCCTTAAGAGTTGCGCCCCTGTTCCTGATAATTTACCAAGATTTTGGAATGTGTATCAATTTAGAGCATTCACAGCAGTTCCCCCATTTTTCTGTGTCTGTGTTCACCAAATTATATGGGGTGGGTTTAAGTGGTTGTGAGAGAAGAAAAATGGTGAATTGATCGGTATAATAGGGGGTTATTTGGAATCTTTTGGGGAAAACAGGAAACTGTATTTAATTTTTAATATTTGTTGAAAGTGGTTGTGAGGGGAGGAGAAAAAAACTGTAATAATTTTTAATGTAATATGTGTTTGTGATTGGTTGTGAGTGAATAGGGATGGAGAAGCTGATGTGAATGCTATATTAGGGGTATGGACTTGAGGACTTAAAATTTTTATAGTCAATATCATATCTAGCCTCGTACATGTACCTTAATACGAGTCTTATTACCCGGTGTTGTACACGAATCCATATCGCTAGTGTTTAAGGTTTGTCAATGTAAGACTCGATTTTTTTTAAAACATTTATATAGTAATTAACAAGCGCCCATTATATATACTTTCATAACATCTTGTCCAACAACCTACTAACAACAAGCCACATTAGTTAATTACAAAACATGATGTTCTAGTTAGCTACCATGTAAAACTTTGACCCGTTTTCAAAATCAAGAACACAACACATTAACACCTTGACATATGACTCAAAGTTTCTTCCATCAACATGGTACCCAACCCCAAAAGACTAGAGCGTGCATAATCCGACTTCACTTGAGACTTGATCTTCACATATGTGCTTTACCTATTCAATTTAAACAAGGCAACCATTAGTATGCATAAGTACTATCATCACTAGTCCAAGGTAACTAAACATTCCATACTTCTACCATATGACCCCTTGAGGGTATTTCTACATTTTGACCCATTAAGGGTATTTCCACATTTTGACCCGTTAAGGGTACTTCTATATTTTCGACCCGTTAAGGGTACTTCCACCATGGTAAATCATTCTACTAGTTGCACTTTGTGTGACCACAAAGGTGCTTCATACCACTTCCAACTCATCCTTTTCATCAACAACAAACATATCCATAACCAATATAACAATTATAATCATTAGCAATTTAGTTGGTAGTAACCAACTTACCTTTGTTGTGTGCACCTTGTTCCGCGTGTTCGCTTGAACCTTCCACCTTCACACCTACATAGTGAAGGAATTCATACTTTAGTTTTTCATGCTCTACCCATGACCATTCACGGGTCAAGGTGAATAACTGACAAAATCTCATGGTTACAACCTCTACCAACATGTTTATCATGAAATTCTTACAAATTCACCTATTCTACAATACTAGGCATTTTATCATACAATTTGTGTGCATATTCCCACATTCAAGTTATCATGTCACTCCATGGTGCATTATCTCTAATTCTACACTTACATTTACAATCTATCCTTCTAGATAACAATCACACATATTCACAAGAGTCTTCTTGGTGTTGAGGTCCTGTTGACTTTTAAAAGTCAACAGAAACCTTCATTCCAAGTTTCCAACACCCACTTAAACACATTTTCAATTCAGCCCTAACACAAGAAATTAACACATAATCTCTTCAATTCATACTACTACACATAGCAAGCATGTTTTCCTAACCACAATAAGTAACCACCACAACAAAATCATGAAATCCATCCTACCACTTTCAAACCCATTAAACTTTATTCTATAACTTACCAAGAGGATTAGCTTTACTAATAGGTTAAGAATTTGTGAACATGCAGGGAATTTGAGGTGTTCTTCTTCACCAATTTTCAGCTATGGAGGGTTGTTTGGGAGAACCCCTTGTCGCCACCTCCTCCTCACTTCTCTGTGTTTTTTATTTTCTTCCCAAATGCCCCCTATTTCCTTCTAAACCCCTCAACTATGTTTCTACTTCTGTTCTTCTCAAGGCCAACCCCTCAAGATGAGTATTGTTCATAGTTACCCCCTTTTTATTTATCAACTATGGTATCATCATTTTGCCCAAGTAATTAGCTTGGTAAATATTCATGTTTATTAAATGTACAACTATTAATGCATCACTTACAACTAGAGGTACACACCTTCATACACATCTACATATACGCATACATACATACGCATACACTTACACACACATATATATATAATTTCCACCATACTATTATTACTTAACATTTTTGGGGTGTTACAAGTCTATCCCCCTTAAAAGAGGCTTCGACCCCGAAACCTAGATACGTACCGAATAAAGCCGGATAGTGTTTCCGCATTTCCTCCTCGGATTCCCACGTGAGATCCGAACCCTTCCGGTGTTGCCATTGAACCAAGACTTGGTTTATGGTCTTGTTTCGTAATCGCTTCGCCTTGAAGTCTCGTATAGCTACCGGTTTCTCTACATAATTCAACTTGTCGTCTATCTCTATATCTTCAAGAGGCACGTATGCGGTTTCATCCGCGAGACACTTCTGTAACTGGGACACATGAAAGGTGTCATGGATCCCACTCAAGGATGACGATAGCTCTAACCGGTAAGCCACTTGCCCGACCCGCGCCAAGATTTTGAATGGCCCAATATAACGCGGGCCCAACTTCCCTCGTTTACGAAATCTAATGATGCCCTTCCAAGGGGAGACTTTTAATAACACAAACTCTCCCACTTGAAATTCGATCGGGCGTCTTCTACGATCCGCATACGCCTTCTGTCGGTCTTGGGCGGCTTGGATTCTAGCCCGTATCTGGCAAATTTTCTCATTAGTGAGGGCCACTAGATCATTTGGAGCCAATTCTCGCTGACCCACTTCCCCCCAGCATACCGGGGTTCTACATTTTCTCCCATATAGCATCTCAAATGGTGCCATCTGGATGCTACTGTGATAACTGTTATTATATGAGAATTCCACTAATGGTAAGTGTTCATCCCAACTTCCCCCAAAGTCTAAGACACATGCCCTCAGCATATCTATGAGGGTCTGGATGGTTCTCTCGGTCTGCCCGTCAGTTTGAGGGTGATAAGCGGTACTAACTAACAACTTGGTACCCATTTCATCTTGAAACTTCCTCCAATACCGGGACGTGAATCGGGTGTCCCGATCCGACACGATAGACAAGGGCACACCATGTCTGGATACAATCTCATTCACGTAAATTTCCGCCATCCGTTCAGAGGTGTAAGCCTCTCGAATAGCCAGAAAGTGAGCGCTTTTCGTAAGTCGGTCCACCACTACCCAAATTCATCATAACCCCTTCTTGTCTTTGGTAATTTTGTCACGAGATCCATGGTTATCTCTTCCCACTTCCACACCGGTACCTCAAGTGGTTGTAGCTTCCCATACGGCTTTTGATGTTCGGCTTTGACTTGTGAACAAGTCAAACATTTCTCTACATATTTGGCGATGTCACATTTCATCCCCGGCCACCAATAGTCTCTCTTTAGATCCCGATACATCTTGGTCGCTCCTGGGTGAATTGAGAACCGGACTTGTGAGCTTTGTCAAGTAGTGAAACCTTGACTTCACATGTCCAAGGAACCCATATCCGCCCATACCGGGTCTTCATCCCATCCGCATTTTCCTTCAACTTGTCTATCATACCCTTCATTCTTATCTTCTTCGGATCATCGGTCTGCAAGGCCTCAACTTGGGCCTTTCGTATCTCGTCCAAGAGGTTAGGCGTAATAACTATACCCAAGGCCTTAACTTGGATCAGAGGCGGGTACTCTTTCGACTCAAAGCATCGGCCACCACATTGGCCTTGCCCGGGTGGTACATGATTTCACAATTATAATCCTTGATCAATTCTAGCCACCTCCTTTGTCTCGTGTTGAGGTCTTTCTGTTCGAAGAAATACTTGAGGCTTTTGTGATCGGAATATATGGTACATTTTGTTCCATACAAATAATGCCTCCAAATTTTCAATGCGAACACTACGGCTCCCAACTCCAAATCGTGAGTTGGGTAGTTGCATTCATGGGGTTTGAGTTGCCTTGACGCGTAGGCGATGACCTTCCCCCGTTGCATCAAGACACAACCCAACCCTTGATGAGAAGCATCCGTATAGACCACAAAATCTTCCGACCCTTCAGGTAAGGTCAGAACGGGCGAACTAGACAACTTTTCTTTCAATAGTTTGAAGGCTCTTTCTTGGTCTTCGCCCCATACAAACTTTTCATTCTTCTTAGTCAGTCGCGTCAAAGGTAGTGCCACCTTTGAAAAATCTTGTATGAACTTTCTATAATAACCGGCTAGACCCAGAAAACTTCGTATCTCGCTTGGGTTTTTGGGAGAAACCCATTCCGTCATTTCCTTTACCTTTGAGGGATCCACAGAAATGCCCTCCTCGTTCACGACATGTCCCAAAAACTGGACTTCTCTCAGCCAAAAAGCACACTTAGAAAATTTAGCATAGAGTCTTTCTTTTCTAAGAGTCTCAAGAACCTCCCGTAAGTGATCCGCATGCTCCGATTTACTTCGGGAGTAAATCAAAATGTCGTCAATAAATACTATCACAAAGCGATCTAACATTGTACGACACGCCCGGTTCATTAAGTCCATAAATGCGGTCGGAGCATTTGTTAATCCGAAGGACATTACTAGAAACTCGTAATGCCCATACCGAGATCTAAACGCCGTTTTGGCCACATCTTCCTCCCTTACCCTCAACTAATGGTACCCAGAACGGAGATCGATCTTTGAGAACCAGCTTGCCCCTTGAAGTTGATCGAATAAATCATCAATGCGGGGTAAGGGGTAGCGGTTCTTTATCGTTAATTTATTCAACTCCCGGTAGTCTATGCACATCCGCATTGACCCATCCTTCTTCTTTACAAACAATATAGGGGCTCCCCACGGGGACACACTCGGGCGTATGAAGCCCTTATCAAGTAGCTCTTGAAGTTGTGTCATCAACTCCCGGAGTTTGGTGGGTTCCAACCTATATGGCGCTTTTGCAACGGGTTGTGCCCCCGGCACCAACTCAATTTTGAACTCTACTTCACGTTCGGGAGGAAGCCCCGGAAGATCATTCGGAAACACATCCCAAAACTCATTAACAATCGGTACATCTTCAATCTTGGGGGTGGTGATAGTGGTATCAACCACATAGGCCATAAACGCCTTTCCCCCATTACGCACATGCTTCATGGTTTCCACCAAGGTACACAACTTGGCTTCAACTTTCCTATCCCCTATAAAACTTACCCGCCGCCCGCTAGGTGTGGTGACGTATACGGTTTTGTTTTTACATTAAAATTCCGCGTGGTGTTTAGACAACCAACCCATGCCTATCACCACTTGGAAATCCCCCATAGGCATGGGTACCAAATCTACCCCAAAATCCTCCCCTTATATCGTGAGAGTACAATTTCTACATATGTTGTGTAACAAGTAATTCTTACTATCCGCAATTTCTACTTCTAATGGGCTTAGCATCTTTTCTATAACAAAAGTGGGATGGTAGATCACTTTGGTAGACACAAAAGACCTACTTGCTCCCGTATCAAACAACACGTACATAAAAGTATTGTTGACTAATAACATACCCGACACCACCTCGGGATGGTTCTTTGCTTCTTCCGGGTGATTTGGAACATTCTTCCACGAGCCTTCGAAGTCTCATTCTTCTTCCCTTCTTTTGGTGCCTCCTTCTTGAGCTTGGGACAATCCGCTTTAAAGTGTCCGGGTTCATAGCAATGATAACATAACTGAACCGGACTGGGGCATTTGTAAAACGGGTGTCCCGTCTTCCCACAATTATAGCACGCCTTCTGCCCTAGGCGGCATTCTCCCGTATGTGGTTTCCCACATGTGTTACAGCTTGGTACTTCACCCTTCTTGGAATCTTTCTTGCCATGATCATGCCCCTTCCCTTTCTTTTGTGGCTCCCAAGTTCTTTCAACCTTCCTCTTCTCGCCCCTTTGTTCTTGGCGTTTCTGTTCTGTTTCTCATTCACGAGCCCAATCAATAAGTTCACCCAACGTATTGCATTTCGATGGAGGGATGAACTCCCTGTATTCAGCCCTCAGCATGGCATGATACCTGTTAATCTTCATTCGTTCCGTTCCCACCAATTCCGGACAAAACTTCATCTTGTCAAGAAATACGTTTGTGATCTCATCTATGGTTTCATTCTTCTGGCGGAGGTGTAGAAACTCCTCCTGAATGCGATCAATTGCAGTTTGGGGACAATGATGCTTCAGGAAGGGCTCCTTGAACTCCGCCCATGTCATGCTTCTCACTCGTTCTTGCCCCACCTCCTTACTATAACTATCCCACCAATCTTTTGCACGGAGTCGTAGCTGACCCGTGGCAAACATCACCTCATCTTCGCCTTCACAATGGCTTCGTGCAAACACCCCTTCCATATCCGAGATCCACCTTAGACATTCAAGTGGATCTATTTCTCCGTTGAACACCGTGGGGTTGCATGACATAAAGTTACGATATGTACATCTCCTAGCATTCTTGGAGCCAGACGACCCTTCTTCAATCAACTTCTTGAGTTCGTCAAACCTACTTGTCATCATTCCCTCCATTACCCCCATTACATTTGATTCCACCTCTTGTGTTATCTTGGCAAGGTTAGCAGTCCATGCCTTACCCATCTCCGTGGCAATCAGTTCTTTTATCAACTCTTGGTGTTCATGCTCTCTAGCGGAGTTATCCCCTTCTTCTACCATTTTTCTGAAATAACAACAACATTCAACATGCATACTTCATCATAATGTTTCCCAATTATTATCCATTCTTATCAAGAATAGATCTTTCCACTCCCATTACTTGGGCTACCACGTTCTCTATCATGAACATACAAGGGTTGTAATTTCATGTTTTTATACGTTATCACGCCCCCAATACGTTCCCGAATAAGAGGTGATAGAAATCCGTGTACAAAAGAAAAGCAACATTGAAATCTTCCAGAGTCTACCGTAACTTACGGTGGGTACCATAAGTTACGGTAGCCTGGAGACCAATATTCCCACCGTATGGCAGTGGGGTTCTCACCGTCAGCTTTTGATGGCTACCGTAGCTTACGGTAGCCACCGTAAGCTACGGTGGCCCCTGTGCCTAAATATATATATATATATATTTCTACTTCTTCCCACTTCTCTACTTTACCATTCTTTTGGCTACTCATAACCAAGATTTTTCCAACATTTGTGAGTTTAGTAACTAACTCTCCCACCCATAATTCCCACACATACCTTGATCAAGTCTCGGATTGATTGCACGCCCCTTCCCACGAGCTTCCGGTTTGAGTTCAAGCACCTCATGTGCTCGATTCGCTCAAACCTTGGCTCTGATACCAACTTGTAAGACTCGATTTTTTTTAAAAAACATTTATATAGTAATTAACAAGCGCCCATTATATATACATTTCATAACATCTTGTCCAACAACCTACTAACAACAAGCCACATTAGTTAATTACAAAACATGATGTTCTAGTTAGCTACCATGTAAAACTTTGACCCGTTTTCAAAATCAAGAACACAACACATTAACACCTTGACATATGACTCAAAGTTTCTTCCATCAACATGGTACCCAACCCCAAAAGACTAGAGCGTGCATAATCCGACTTCACTTGAGACTTGATCTTCACATATGTGCTTTACCTATTCAATTTAAACAAGGCAACCATTAGTATGCATAAGTACTATCATCACTAGTCCAAGGTAACTAAACATTCCATACTTCTACCATATGACCCCTTGAGGGTATTTCCACATTTTGACCCATTAAGGGTATTTCCACATTTTGACCCGTTAAGGGTACTTCTACATTTTCGACCCGTTAAGGGTACTTCCACCATGGTAAATCATTCTACTAGTTGCACTTTGTGTGACCACAAAGGTGCTTCATACCACTTCCAACTCATCCATTTTCATCAACAACAAACATATCCATAACCAATATAACAATTATAATCATTATCAATTTAGTTGGTAGTAACCAACTTACCTTTGTTGTGTGCACCTTGTTCCGCGTGTTCGCTTGAATCTTCCACCTTCACACCTACATAGTGAAGGAATTCATACTTTAGTTTTTCATGCTCTACCCATGACCATTCACGGGTCAAGGTGAATAACTAACAAAATCTCATGGTTACAACCTCTACCAACATGTTTATCATGAAATTCTTACAAATTCACCTATTCTACAATACTAGGCATTTTATCATACAATTGGTGTGCATATTCCCACATTCAAGTTATCATGTCACTCCATGGTGCATTATCTCTAATTCCACACTTACATTTACAATCTATCCTTCTAGATAACAATCACACATATTCACAAGAGTCTTCTTGGTGTTGAGGTCCTGTTGACTTTTAAAAGTCAACAGAAACCTTCATTCCAAGTTTCCAACACCCACTTAAACACATTTTCAATTCAGCCCTAACACAAGAAATTAACACATAATCTCTTCAATTCATACTACTACACATAGCAAGCATGTTTTCCTAACCACAATAAGTAACCACCACAACAAAATCATGAAATCCATCCTACCACTTTCAAACCCATTAAACTTTATTCTATAACTTACCAAGAGGATTAGCTTTACTAATAAGTTAAGAATTTGTGAACATGCAGGGAATTTGAGGTGTTCTTCTTCACCAATTTTCAGCTATGGAGGGTTGTTTGGGAGAACCCCTTGTCGCCACCTCCTCCTCACTTCTCTGTGTTTTTATTTTCTTCCCAAATGCCCCCTATTTCCTTCTAAACCCCTCAACTATGTTTCTACTTCTGTTCTTCTCAAGGCCAACCCCTCAAGATGAGTATTGTTCATAGTTACCCCCTTTTTATTTATCAACTATGGTATCATCATTTTGCCCAAGTAATTAGCTTGGTAAATATTCATGTTTATTAAATGTACAACTATTAATGCATCACTTACAACTAGAGGTACACACCTTCATACACATCTACATATATGCATACATACATACGCATACACTTACACACACACACACACACACACATATATATATATATATATATATATATATATATATATTATAATTTCCACCATACTATTATTACTTAACATTTTTTGGGGTGTTACAGTCAAGTTCATGATTTTCTACCATCCCTATCGAAAGCTCGATTGGTTACCTAAGGTTTTAGAGAAAAAGAAGGCAATGATTGTTTTGATATTATGCTTCATGGTTACATGTCAATTGCAAGTTTGATCAACCTCCTTTTACAAAGAGCATATAGTATTGTTAAACATGAAGTTTAGAATACAGTTGCAACTTTTCTTCTAGAATACATAATCGAAATTAGAGTTGTAAACTTGAGTTTAAAAAGTGCAAGGTAATACGTTTAGGATTTTTTTTTTTTTTTTTTTTTTTTTTTTTTAGGATTTAGGAACGTGATTTACTAAATTGGATTTGGGCTTACGTAAAAGTAATAGGCCCAATTATTGGCCCAAGTTTATTGGGCTTTTCTTTTATCTTTGCTGCTCGTTTGTGTTGAAACTTGAAAGGTTTGAGCATTTCTAATGGAAACTCTAATTTCAATTTCCGTTTGCTATAGTTTTTGTGTAACACAAACACGTATCGGATTGAAATACTATTTTTAAAATGTATTTTAACCCGATCGAAATTTCCAGGTTTAATTTTATTATGATTGATGACGATAAAGATTTTTAAGAATTGCAAATTATCTACTTACTACAAAATGTAATTTAACAATGATAAAATCGCTATATATGTACAACAAACACAATATTATAAGTTGCTTTTTGTCCATTTTCAAGATTGTAAAATAAATAACTTTAGGACTTTTCTTACATAGTTAGGTGATGGTATGATTAATGGTTTGTCATGGAACTATGCCTGGATTATTCTTCAATTTGTTTTTTTAGCGTTTAGATTCTTATTGACATGCTTTCAACGACTTGATTAAAAAACTTATTATTATGCCTGGATTAAAAATTAGACCTTATCTATATTAGGTTGTCAATTTTTGTTTGAACGGTGACTTTATTAACTGCGTGACAGAGATCATCACACTTGCCTCATGTTAGAACTTCAACCACAACCATTTACGTATAGATATTAAAATTTGATTTAGTAACACATATACGCATTGAGGATTTGCCTCTCGTTACATCGCTTAAGACTTTAGCTAGGGGTGTAAATGAGCCGAGCCCGAGCTTGACTGGGCTCGAGCTTGGCCGAGTTCGAGCCTAATAATTTGAGCTTGACTCGAATGTAAAACCCAAGAATTCGAGCTCGCTTGGCTCGGCCTGAAATAATTTTAGAACAATTTTAAAGGAGCTAAAAGCTCGGCTCGAGCTTGCTTCGATAGCTTAAACAAGCTAGCGCTCGGCTCTCGAATGTTAGATAGTAGGAATACTATAATAATAATAATTAGGCTCACAAGCATAAACGGTCTTTGTATGAAAAGCTCGAGGCCGATAACCAAAGGAGTCATTTTTCAAGCTCGGGCTCGGTAAGGCTCAGCTCGTTCGAGCTTTTTACCGATCTGATCTCGAGTAGCTCTTAAGTCGTTACGCATCACTTACACCCCTAACTTTAGCTTTAAAACGTTGCATGTTTGGGTTATATGTAAATTTTATGTTGTAACATGTGTGTGGTCTAACACTAACATCCGAAAAAACCCTTTTGTCAAACCTCTGGGGTTTGAGTGTAAAAGTTGCATATTTGAGTCATCCGTGGACCGTGGTTTTCATGTTGTAACATGTTTGTGGACTAACACTAAGGGGCTGTTTAGTTCACCGCTAAGTGGCTTCATTTAAAGGTAACATCTGAATCGGTTAAAGGTTAAGGTGTTTAATTGTCAAAATGCAACCTCTGAATGGCTCTATTCAGAGTTGAATGATTCAGCATATAGATGATGCTGAATAAAAAAATAGATAGCTCTTTACCCTTCATCGTCTTTTCTCCTCTGTCCTCTCCTAAAAAAAAACCTTCATCCTCTTTGTCCTCCTGCTCCGACCACCTGCCGTCGCTGCGTACCCTTCCTCCTCTCGTCTCCTTCAGCGCGTTTATTTCAGCTTCTGAATAGAATGGTTAAGGCTGCACCATTAAGACTTGGGATGTAGCTGAACCATTAAGCATTGAACTAGGCTGAATCTTAATGAGGCTCGCCTACTAATATGGGACAAGAAAACTAACCATTAAGAGGTCCAACTTAACCATTCAGACTTCTTAATGATTCAACACTTAATCAACCAAACAACCTCT
Source organism: Ambrosia x helenae (assembly GCA_030844895.1). NCBI lineage: Eukaryota > Viridiplantae > Streptophyta > Magnoliopsida > Asterales > Asteraceae > Ambrosia > Ambrosia x helenae. The sequence goes on from CM061231.1 coordinate 146,194,053, forward strand.
CAATCAGATAGATCCTACCAAACAGCCCTAAGTGATGTCATGATTATTAGAATGCTATTGGTTATATGAAAGTTGAATATATGTTTACTTCGTGGTTTACTGAAATATTATATAGGAAAAATTACAGAAATCGTCCTTTATGTTTACATCGTTTTTCAGTGGATGTCCTTTAACTTCAAACTTGACGAGAATCGTCCTTTATGTTGTAAAATATTGCAGCTCCCGTCCTTTAGGCCTAACGTGGTTAGTTTTTCTGGTTAAGTTATGTCATGTGAAGGTCACGTGAGGGCATAATTGACATTTCACCTTCTATCTTTATTTTCCCCTTATTAAAACCTGAAAACACCGATATCCCACCATAACCCTCCACCGTATCCCACCATAACCTTCCACCGTATTCCCTCCAAGCATTTACAATCTGCCACCACTGCCACCAAGTTGCACCACCACCTTCACCACCAGACCACAACACCACCGCTACTACCAACCTACCACCACCATAACCTGACACAAACAACACCCCACAATGCCACCAGCCACCACCATAACCTGCCACGAACAACCCCCCATAGTGCCACCAACTGCCACCACGAAATCCCATATATCCAACAACCACAAAACCCCACCAAATCCGACACCCCGGCCATAATTAACAAACCCTAAATCTTAATTCCCCAACAAACCCTAACCCCCAATTTGATTAAGAGTTTTCCCCAAACCATCACCCACCACCACCACCACCACCACCCCTCACCATTTGCCACTATCAAAGAGAGAAGTAGATTGTTTACACAATAAAGAGATAGAGTATATGATTTTAATAGAGATAGAGAGATGGATCGAGGGTTAAGAACCTGAAGAGAGAGAATAAAGTCGGACACCCCTCCGACTGTGGTGACCAACGAACAGCGACCAGTTGAAGGACTATTCATCTTCATCGACCAGTTGAAGTCCTAGACGAATCCATTGGTGGTGATGGTTTAAGTCTCAGGGCGGTAGTGGTGTTTTTTTCCAGATAGCACAACCATGGTTATGGGAAGGATGAGGATTAGGCTGATGATGGTGTGATAATTGACCTTGGTGGTGGTGGTGAGTGGTGGTCGGATTTAATGGTAGTGGTGATGAGCTTAGAAAGAAAGAAACAGAGAGACAGGAAGAAGCTGAGCGTGAGAGAGGGAAGGGTTTATGTATTATTATATTGAATAAAATTACTAACCTACCCTTATGTGCAAGGCACATGACCAAACTTAACCAAAAAACTAACTAGGTTAGGTCTAAAGGACGAGAGCTGCAATATTTTACAACATAAAGGATGATTCTCGTCAATTTTGAAGTTAAAGGACATCCATTGAAAAACGATGTAAACATAAGGACGATTTCTGTAATTTTTCCTATTAGATAATAGAGGGTGAGTTTCTAGTAGAATAGTATGATAAATCCTGTAACGAATCTTTAAGCGTTGCTTTGTTAGTATATTGCGTATTGTTAAAGCGTTAAGTTGTTAGTTTTTATTTTAGGCAATATGAAAAAAATTAAAATAAAACGAAGTTATCCCATGCACAAGGGTTAGGATCAAATACACAGTAAAAGAAAAATAGAAAATCGTATGAAGGGTATCAAATGGACTACGATTGAACTCATTCAAGCGACATTGAAACGTCTTATTGAACCTTACGTTGCTAGTTTTTAGGTCTTCGTTTTTTGAGGTTTTAGCTTGTAATTTTTAGAATATGCGTTATATCATTGTGTCTTTTATGTACCATTGTGTGTTTTTCTTATTTTCATCCTTGTGTAATTTTTTTCAATTTATTATGTCTTTTTCTTTAGTATTGTGTTATGTTTTTTGGCATTGTGTTATATTATTGGCTAAATTTTGTTAGCCAATAATGCCTAGTTTTATTTTTAACTTTTTTTTTTTTGAACGACAAATTTTTATTACACTTTTATTCCACCCCATCTTGCATTTGCAAGGATTTGAACCACAACTTTACATTTATAAGAGGGACACCATACCACTAGACCAAGATTTCATATTTATAAATCTATATATATATATAAAACAAAGCTATTTTGCTGACGTGGCGTCCATAGGTTCCTTCAACCCCCCCTTGAAATCGCCACGTGGCATCTTAATTGAAAGATTTTAGTTTTTTGAATTTTTTTTTAAACCCTAATCCTTTACCATTCTATTCTCTACATTCTTTATCTCTTTCATAATTCTCTCACAAACCCTCTCCCTCTCTCTCTCTTTCTCTGTCTCTCTAAACACTAATTCGTTCCACGTCTCCTGCTATTCCATAATCCATAACAGGTAAACTAATTTTTTTATTCTTCTTCCTATAATTTTTTTATAAATCTGTTATAATATCATCAATTGCTGATACATACGATCCCACACCTTCGTAACATATGCATACTCGCCCACGGCAAGACCACCTTAGCCGACCACCTAATCGCCTCGTCACATCATGAAACTGGGTATCGATGTTTCGTTATATTATAATTATATAAAACAGTTTCATGTGGTTTGAACTGAATTATATATACTGCTATGATTGATGATGATATGAACTGTATTGAAGGTCTGTACCTGAATAATCTGTGTATCATTAATTGTATGGTTTTTGTCAAGGTAATTAAGGAGCGAGGGTGTAGGGAAGTAGAAGGGGAACGACGACGTCACTGGCCACACAAACCCTATTTATTTGATTATTTATTTAATATCAATTCAAACTTTTATTTGTGTTATCTTCTGAAGTTATGATGTAATTCAATATACTTCTTATTATACTAAACATTAATAATTGTACATTAATATAATTAAAATAAATGCGGTTGATATCAGTTTATCATTAATGAGGGTTTGTTACAGAAGGCCAATGTAGAAGGTGGTGTTGTAATGTTTATAACACATCTTGCACATATGTTCAAAAGGCTGCTGTTGATGATATTGGTTCTAAAAAGCTCTGTTGCTCTGATGAATCTCTTCGTACGGTCATGTATCTCAGCTGTTGGGGTCTTAACTGATGACAATCTTAGTATTGATCAATAATATTTCTGAGTTTTTTACGTAATGATCAGTGGTCTTATCCTTTTCATTATATATGTTATGTATATACTTAGGCCAAATATTATTCGTTTCTTTTTAGTTTAATTTGTACATGTATGTATGTTCATATGCTAGCAGTTTAACTTTCTGATAACTAAACATGTTTCTGTTATATGGATCAGGCAAGTTTTAGTTTTAGGTTTTTCGGTTAATTAACGATTTCGCAAACGATTGATCACGTCTCGATTTGAACTTGGAAGCTATAGGTGGTGAATCGAAGGTTCAGTCTCCTTGCAATAGTGGTTGCCCTACTTCTCACTATGGTAAATATTATTAATATTTGTTATTTGTTAATAATAATTACTAACTCTTTTATGTTTTTATTTTGAATTTAAGTGTATGTTAAAGTTTGTATTAATTATAGATATCTTGCTAATTTAGTTAAAGCTAGAGATTGGAGCTGACCTGAAGTTGTTTTGGGGCACTTCATGGGTGGTAAGGTGGCTCTGCAATATGCATAGAGTTGTGCCCGTGGCGATTATGGTAGCGCGGCTAAGTTGCCCAAACAGGTATTTTTCGTGTGAAAGTTTGTGTTAAGTAGCCGACAGCGTAGAAACGTCCATCAATTTTACTAATTGAAATGATACAGTTTGATGTGTTTTGTACAATATTTGGTGTCTTTTATTTGTTTACTAGGTGGTTGAAGTGCTTTATAGTATAGACCCTTTTCTTGATGTAGGAACTCTACTTGAACTTTGTATTATATGTAAGGGTAGATACATTTATTAAGTCATCAACTGTTTGTTTGTTGGTAATTACTTTTAGGTTTGAGAGTGAGCTTATTGCATCTGAATTTGAAACATTTTCTGCTCTTTTAGTATCTTTATGGCATATGTGAAGTGGGTAGGCTAAAGCTATTAGTCGTTTTTCAGTTTCTGTCTTCTGTGTCGTATATGCAGTTTCCTTACCAGTGGTTGTGAGAGTTGGTACAGAGATGTATAAGTTTTTGAATGTTTACAACTTCCAACTTAAGTGATTGTTTAGTTGATTAGGTTACGAATTATAGGAGTCATTAGAATGTGAGAGATTAGAGATATGTGATGAGTTTTTGAATAGTTATAGCTTACTTAAGTGATTGTTTAGCTGATTATTGATTAGGTTTTAAGTTATGAAATATGAGTTATTACTGATTGGAATACTATTGATATGCAGTGATTAAGAGATTTTGATGTTTTTAATTTTTTTGTTTTTTACCTTAAAAAAAAGAGAAAACACAAAACCCAATCCTAACCCTAATCGTCTTTCATTCCCTCAAAACAGAAACATTGTCTCTAACCCTAATTTCTCCAAAACCACAGCCATATCCTTTTGTCTTTCCTCTTTAATCCCTACTGTGTGGTTTCTACGATTGATATTGATCATCATTAATCACTAAAAATCCATCCTACCAACAACAAAAAGAATCGCCTACACAAACACACACAAAAAAATTGATCGAGTCGTTAGTCGTGCGATTGATATCGTTAGATTTTTTTCGACAAGGTTTCGTTTAGAATCAGATGGTTTCATCACCGACGGCCGTAGTTCAGATAGTTGGAGCAAAGGTAACGAGTTTTGAAGAAATTAATTTGTTTGAATTGTTCAGAGAGGGTTTCGTGTTAAATGATGTTTCGATTAATTTTGGCTTCATGTTTCGATTAATTTTGGCTTCTGCCCAAAATTAATTTGTGTGAATTGTTCAGAGAGGGTTTGTTACGATTATTATTTACGGCCGTAGTTCAGTTTCGTTCAGATAGTTGTTATATGTATACATGTTAAATCATTTTTCCTTGCATCTAATTTGTTTCAATGACGTAATTAATTTGTGTGAATTATTTCTTTTTTCTTTT